>OMOW01101771.1:0-10260 GCA_900312555.1 Lamprogrammus exutus | reverse complement strand
GAGTAATCAATTACATGCATTTTTAATCCCTTTTTTTTTTAAAGAGTAGTTGATTAAGATTGATTAATTGTGACAGCCTTACATGTAATCACGCATGCAACACGTGTAGTTTGTTTGTGCCATAGGTGTAGGCCCAACATCACTGAGGCAATGATGCTGCATGCTATACAGTATGTATGTATGTATGTACAGTATGTATGTATGTATGTACAGTATGTATGTATGTATGTATGTATGTATGTATGTACAGTATGTATGTATGTAAGTATGTATGTATTTCAACTGAACTGAGGATTAGTGCAAAATGTTTCTACAAGTGTTTACTATTATTTCTTCAAATGTTCTCTAGTTTAACAAAGCGTTGTCCCCAAATGTCTGAGAAGACACAGACAGACAGACAGACGGCGGCAGCAGCAGACAGGCAGGCAGGTGGCTGGACTGAGACATGGGTTTTGAAGGGGGGGTATTCTGCATGTCTGACCTGAGCCTTACACACACACACTCACACACACTCCTTGGCTCTGTAATCCCTCAGTGCCAGAGAGCAGATGGGCCTCGCAGCACGCCCCTCTGTTCACCACAGCCACTGTACAAAGTGCCACACACCACAGGCCACCACTCCAACATCAGCCAACAGAATCCGGCTTTACCACAACACAAAACCCCACCACCGCCGCCGCCACCGCTGCACACACACACACACTCCACGGCTGCAAAACAACCATCCATCTTCAGACAAGAGAACGGCAAACACATCATCCTCCATAAATAATGAGTCCCTTTCTAGGCCAGTTAGTAACACATGTGGGACTTTGTTCTGACCTGGCCCAGTCAGAGCACTTTTCAAAATGGTGGAGCATAATGGCATCTCAAGAGTCATTCAAGTCTGTTCGGCAGTGTGGTGAGATATCAAATAAGCACCTAGATCACGACTCATGAGGGGTTTATAAGTATTTCCTTTCCAGTTGGGTGATGCAGAAGAAAAAAATTTCATCTTATCTATCACAGTCCTACACTTGACCTATTTGTTAAATTCCCAGATTTTCACTGTTTATTTTTGGAGAAATGTACCAAATTCCCTAACTGTAATGCACTTCTCTAATATGTGGAACTTATAAGCGAAAGTGAGGCAAAATTGCAGGAAAGGAAAGAGAGAGTGGAGTAGAAAAAGCACTGCCAAGAGTGCTAAGAGACAATCTATTGTGTTCGACTCCGAGGAAGCAATCTCCTCCTGCATCTCCCCACCTCACCATATGCTGATTGATCGACGAGTGTGCGTGTAAACAAACTAACGGTGGGGACAGAGAGATGCTCGTGGGTACGTGGCCTCCTCCACGGGAGAGAGAAATCTGGCCGCGAAGCTGCGATTCAACCAGCTAGTTGGGTTGTTCGTGTTGCTCTTTGTGTGTCCAGATCTTCTCGTCGTGATTGGTCAGCTGGTGAAAAGAAGAGTGTGACGTCGGGAGTGTTGTTTTGTTTTAAAAGTATTGTAACTGCCAAGTGCTCAGGTGTCCTCAGCAGAATCTAAAGTGGTGGCAGAGAGGCGGTTAGATTACGCCTCAAAAAAAGCACTCCACTAATACTTACACTGTATGCTGTTTCCCCATGCACACAAACACCTCCTTCATGCACATACACTCTCTTCAAGAACTGTTTACTAGTACCCACAAATGCACAGACACACACACCCACTTGCGCACCGCCTGGAGCTGGCTTTTGGCAGAAAGCAATGATTATTTCAATGGTCCTTGACCTTTAAAGGGCTGCGGTTGAATTTTTTTCTGCACCCTAAATCACAATTTAAAAATTAATCTCAGCGTACCTGCTCGATGTCACGAGCGAGGATGAAACACACAAACACACGCTGAAAACGCTCCCTCCTATATGCTAACAGAGGAGAGCAACAAAGTCCTAATTTGTAGCTTTGCTACTGCACTCTCATCCGTTCCAGCCTCAGCTTCCTCCGCAGGGGCTCTTTTTTCATGGCGGCGAGGCGATATGTCAGAGGCTCTTATAAACACTGCTCTATTTCCCCCCCCTGAGCCTACAATATCTCTTAGTGCAGTACACTGGGTCAGTGCCAGAGATCGAAAACATTTGCTGTAATCTGTGCGCTCGGCTGGAAAAGGGGGGAAAAAAAGGAAAAAAGAATCACCTCACCACCTTGCTTTATTCCACACCAAATTCTCTCCCTTTCTTTTCCTCCCTCATTCCCCTTAAAAGTCAGAGCTTGAAAGTGCTGATAACACTCTCTCTCTCTCTCTCTCTCCAGACTGTAGCGTTTCAACGGAGAATTAAAACTTGAGACAGACCTCTGACATTTGAAATGTAACCTTGCAGGAGGACAACGCTTCAACATTTATTTATAGCAGAGCCAAAGAAAAGAGAATAGTTCCGCTGATAGATAAGGCTTTTGCTTGTTTCTCTCCTCTCTGCAGAAAGGACAAAACGGGGCGGCGTAGGGTGCAGATGATGATCTTTTCAATTATGCGCATGTCATAAAGCGTGACAGATTCGGGTGCCAGCGAGCACTGAGGGCGGCGGCGAAATCTGCCTGGGAACAAACACGATATCTGTTATTGGGAAAAGAGAAACAATAATATTCATCTCCAAAATGAACGTTTAAATTAATAATGATGAGGTAGGTGGTGAGAATGTGGTCAATGTGAGTGTGTGTGCGTGTGTGTGTGTGTGTTCCTGTGTGAGAAAGAAAGAAAATGTGGTTTGTATGAAACTGCAAGTATGTGTGTGTGTGTGCGCGCACGCATGCTCTGCCAACAGCTTAAACACCACTCCAGACCACAACACACCCATCACACACAGCCAAACACACCCATCTGTCAAAGCCTCTAACGCTCACACAGCCAAGCCCACACACACTGAGCAGATGAATGAACACAGTCCTCACATGTAGCCATGCCTACATGCGGCAACGTATGTTCTTTATGGACACACACTCCCTGTCTCAGCAGTATTAGACAACCTTGAAACTGGCAGGTAGCGCCATCTGTCCATTAGCCAGTGCAGAGAGACACAGGACACGCAGCGAGCGGCAGTGACCCTCGCAGCAGAGGTCTGACGAAGAGGTCACACTGGAATCGCACAACAACCACTATACATTCTGTACATTGTGACTCATTCAAAGCAGTTGGGACACCTCTGGACATTGCTAATGACAGCAGGCGGAGGGGAACGTCTATTCAGCAAGAACATAGTCGCAATTCATCAAGGTCCCATTAGACCTCATAAAAACCTGCTTTATTGCTTAAACGTGAGCGCCGCATGTAGCATTTTTTTTAATGCATTTCATTTCAAGTGCTAAAAATAAATCTTTATAAAAAATGGAATTCTGCAAAATCTCTAAAACAATCCAACTAATCGATTCACTGAAAAAAATATTGACGGACTAATCGATTAGCAAAATAGTTGTTAGTTGCAACATGTTCAGCGACTGTCCTCACCAAAACAATGAGGCTCATCCATTGGAGGAAGGAGGACGCATGAGCTTTAACAGCACAACAACGTAGCTACTGCAGGCAGAATGAGTTAAGGAGAACACTTTAATGCGAGGTGTAAATGCATGGACGGCTTTGTCGAAATAACGTATCCTGATCGCATTTGATTTCAGTCTCACGCTTGTTTAAAGAGGGAAAAATATAGAGACGCATGCAAATTCAATGCATAAATGATTGAACTCGCCCATAGCGGTGCAGGCAGCGTCAAACGTAAGAGGGGCGGTTCGTTGCGTTGTTGTACTGCTTGCTAAATTTGTTAAAGTAAGCAAATAGCTTGCTAACATTCAGAGGTTTCATGTGAGACAAAGCCTTCTTTTCCAATGAGCTTTAATCGACCAAATCTACCCAAACTACAAAAGTCACTGGCGAATACTTAAGCCAATCTGCATTTGGTAACCCACGTCTTTGTTCCGCTCGTGTCTGGAAACCGTCCTTGAACATGCAGCTCAAAGGAGGACCGACCCTGTCCAGGAGAAATGCCAAAGCACAACCTCTGACTCCCTCTGCTTGTTTCTGTGTGCGCGCGTGTGTGTGTAAACAGTAGGTAGTGCTGTAACCGATAGACCTTCCTGCTGGAGATACACTGCTGCATCAGTGTATCATAAATATTCATTAGTGACCTTGTCACATGGGTACACATGAGAATATGTTCGGGCATACACTGATATATACACACACACCCTTGAGGCTATATTTCACACTGGTAGAACATTTCGACTTCGCTTCCGTCCAAGTTCAACAATAAGTTTATTTTAAGTTCAGGAGTCAACCGCTTACCATGGCTGTGCTGTGCGTTCAGCAATGTGGCTTCATTTCTCATATTTCATAAAGTCTCACAGGTCTTATTGAGGAAAACATGAACACGTAATCCGGTAAAATTACAGTTTCTGCACTCTGCCTCACATTTTCCTCTCCACAAATGCACGTGTGTCTCTTTGTGTTGGAAATTAATGAATACACCACACACATGTTCATTCTGCACAACCTGCAACCTGATTTTCTAAGTTGTCAGATCGCCGTTCACGATACACAGCTTTCTGTCTTGCAATCACGTATTTTGATGTCTAGGTTGTCTGCAAGCTACATGACTGAGCAGCAACAGGGACACCAAAAATTACAAGATTTCTTTTTAACAAGGAGGAATTCTGGACTATTCTGTCTTAAGCTCCAAGTTTCCTTTGACAGAGACGTCCAGGAGATGCAGGCAGAGATTGTTTACTCTGAGCAGAAAACAATAGTTTGTCTATCAGCGAGTGGAAAATCTGGGCTAAAATGAAGTAGCCAGAACTTAGCTTCACTACAGGTCTACAGTATTAATTCTCTGTTAAACGTGTAGTCCAGATCTGAAAAACAAATTGCCGCATAGCCAAAGATAAACTTTCAAAATAGCTTAATGCAAACTAGCTGCTACGTGTTTTATTTGGCTGAGGTCAAATGTATCCAGCGAGTCCAGGGCTGAAACACGAACTGAACAGAGCCTTGCACTCCGGAATACGACCCAGGCTCACAATTCCCTGGACTACAGAGTTGATTGAACAAAACACCAAACTTGCTGCGCTGAAACAGAAATAAAACTGAAGCAATACTTGGAAAGAGCCAGGTGCACAATTACTCTGAAAGCACTGAAGTCAGCCATTTTTACAACCGATTTCCTCGTGGCAAATAGACAAGGTCATAGAAGGTGCTGCTCAGAACCACTTCGGCAGAAATGGAGCAGTCAGTCGTAGCATTCAGCTACATTTGCCACATACAGTTTATTGAATCTGAAGAGGATTGCATGTGTCAGTACTCGGCAACAGGCGAATAGAGAGTTGAGACGTACCATTGGGCGCTTCTTGTTCAGGTGTTTCTTCTTCTTCTTCTTGCCTTGCGTCTGAGCCAGGCGGGGGTTGTTCTCCTGGTCTGAGGGCCGGTGGTGGTGGTGACCGTTCTTGCACGGGTCCAGGCTCAGGCCATTGGGGACCCTGGTTGGCTTCTTTTTGTGCAGGGGCCCTGCCTGGTTGTCCCTGCATTCCTGCGGCTTCAGCGTCAAGTTCTTCTGGATGGAAAGGAGAGCAGAGGAGAAAACTTAAGATTAGAGCTGAAAGGAATCATCCCCGGTGCTCGATTGTGTGTTCTACACCATGTATCAACTGCACCCCTGCCCTCTATGATCCTGCAATTATACAGTTCATCAACAAATAAATCAATGTTTCATTTGAGCTCGACGCGTGAGAAAACCTCATTAGAACACTTGAGAGCTTTGCTTAAAAAGGCTGAATGTCATCCATTAAAGCCCATTGTGATGGATGGCAAACCTCCACTCTGGGGTGTGCAGCACTCAGTGAATCTGCTGCAAATCGTGCAACACTTGCGTCGCACTAAACCATTGAGCATATGTTACTGTAGCAACGACAGAGGCGCAGGAACAAAAAGTGACTGGATATATTTTACTTGTGAGGTTGCTGTTGCTACTTGTTTTGTTTATTTGTCTTAATCTATGGATTTAAGTGGTCACTTGCTGTACACAGTCCAATGATAACATGGCAATCAAACACTCCTTACTGTCCTTACTGCGATTAAGACGTATGCATGCATAGAATCAACAGGAGTCCGCCGCTCTCCAAGTAAACATGATTTGTTGTGTAATCGCAGGATGAGGCGAGTCTGCACATTGAGGAAATATGTGCGGAGGTGGTATACTGTGATTAAGATGCCTACATGCCTGAATAAATCCAGTTACAATCGCACAATCTAGGTCTGTTACTTGGAGTCAGCATACTTCCATTTATGCCTATTTCAGTCACATTAAGGTGTGTGTGGTAATCCTGTGTTCTGATTTTCTGTTGATGATAGCTATAGAGCTGTTTGTGTTTCAACGAAATTGCACGAGTCAAAGTGCATATTAAGTTACTAAAGTCTGATTGTGTTACAGGGAGTAAATCATACAACGATACCTGGTTTGCCTGAGCTTTAACCTTGTCATCTTGGGACTGTTTCACATTGAAAGTAACGCTGCAATGATTAATGGCGCAAAGTATATTATTGTTGCTGCATGATATTGGACTACAACACTCTGGGGATACTGAATAACCAAATACTGGACTTTGTGTTTACCTTCAGGGCACATGTCTGAGCAGCAGCACAGCAACAAACATTTGCCTGTCAGAACACAACAACTTTATCAGAGGACAACTCTTCCTGGAGAAAACCGGTTTCTCAAAGCAAACCAATACGATACAGCCACTACTTCTACACCGCAACATATTTTCTGAGCAGATGGGTTTTATAGAGTTTTACAGAGCTGATCGATAGCATGACTCATCTGCTGCAGAGAGGCTGTGCGCTGTGTCATAGCTTTCCGCAGTACAACGTATGGAACAAATCAGCTTTGTTATCTGAAAGGGGTGACTGTTTTTGTTCCACTGTGGATTCCAACCAAAGAGCCATTGGTGTAATATCCTCAGGGGGGCATTTAGGCCTGTGAAGCAGCCATGACAGATCAGTGTGGAGGCTGACTTGCTGGCTTGACAGCTGAGCGTTGAAGGGCACGGTATGAAGCTGCCACAGCAGTACTAATGACACGTCAATACCCTGAAAAAGACTGTTAAGAGTATCTGCTGACATTCGCACCACTGACGACTGGATACAAAGGGAGTACAAAGGAAAAATACTACACAATAGACAGATACATTTCCCCGAGATGCACCTCATAAATCCATCTGCTCTCAGAAAGCATTTGGCCACCGTTTTTACAGACTGACAAAGGCCAAAGAGACGAGACGAGACGTGATGCATCACTGTCTAAGGAGCTGTGTAAAAAGCACTTGTGAAAAGTATATTTAGAAACCTGTCCACAGACAATGGGAATGCTCTTTGAAGTCTGCGTGATTCCGATTTCCCACACAGATTCTGCTTTAAAGTAGAACCAGGCAGCCAGCGCTTTGCATGCTTTCAGCTTTGGTTTGGTGTGCTTGCCCGATGTTGAAATAAAGTACATATGACAGGAAATTCCAGTTTCGGCCACATATCCATGTCGTCAGTCGACTGACTGTCTGGTACATTGTACAGATAATTTTTGATTCCAGCTGCTTTAGTTTTAAAGATAAATATAATCAAGGTAGCCATTTGTTTTTCCTCTGGCATTGCAGCTTGCTTGGCTGCTGTTTGGATGTTGTACCATACAAAAAAATTGTTAAAATCCTTGAAGATTTATTATCTCTGCCAAGGAGGTTATGTTTTTCTTTATCTGTTTATCTGCATTCATCCATGTACAGTGGGTCACGTCCTTTTCTGCCAAACTACATTTTCTGCTATTTAGAATCTTTTCCCAAAAAACCCATGGCTCATTCTTCAAAAAGTGCTGCATCTCAAGAATGAATTTGTCTACTGTAACCAAACTTGGTGGACATGTGCACTCACTACTCATGCATAAAATGAAACATTAATCGACCTGATGGTGACAGTTAAATGTTGTCAATAACTTTGGAACCGGGCATGGTAGAATCAAAAGTGGGGGGAGGCAAGTGATCATGGTCTAGTCAATGACCTGTTAAATGTCCTTATTGAGAGACAGAATCATAATTGGAGGACCAGTCGGCTTTGGTGGAGGTATGTGCTCTCCGAGTGCTTTCTAGTTATATTAGGTAGCTAGAAGAAGTAACAGTATTTATTTGTCACTTGACAAGATAAATGATCTTGTCTCATACTCTCTCATGCTTAGGTGTGATCACTTCCATAGCTTTATTGTTATCAGAAGTGTGGATTGTGGACCTTTCTTATATTAAGTCCGTTGCATGCTCACAAGTCGTTCTTTACTTTGTTCCACTGCAATCTGAAGCAGAATCTGTCCTCGAGTGTGGTTGAGGAGGTACATTTACGGAAACCAATTGGAGTTTTCCTGGCACTCAAGCTGGACTCTCTGACCCCGTCTCTGACCAGAAATAATCTTGTTTATCCCACAAACCACAAAAACCGCTGTGCCATATGTTCGGTGTGCTGCACACAAGGGATCAAATCAAAGCGGTTTGAAACAGCAGATTTATCACCAGAAAAGCCACACAACAGTTGCTAGTTGATGGATCACCTCAAAGGCACCTCGGCAGTGCTGGAGCTCGCCGCTGTGTTGGAAGTATCCGCTCAGTGGGTTTTCTACGCACACTGACTGACTAAACCATTTCTAAATGCCTCAATTCACTCATCCAGTAACAACTGCATGCGTCAAATAATCTTGTTTTCCCTTTTCCTCCCACACTCATCCAAAGCAAATAATGCAACATGACGTGCATTGTCTGTGCACAAAATAAATGACAAAGTTAGAATGGGACTGAGCGGGGGGTCCATTGTGCCAGTTGTGTGTGTGGTTCTAAGCCACAAAACCAAGTGAATGCCTGAAATGAATTATGCACAATGTATTTTTCCTGTTCACTGAACAATGGCAAGACAAATTCCTCATTTCAGCGTCTTTTCATGACATAGAAAGGAAAGTAATTGCTCAATATGGCTCAGTCTCTTTCATTTTCACTGACTGGCAGTGTACACAGTAATTACAGTGTAGCGTTTAGTGGCAGCTCACATCTGCAGGTATGCTTACTAATAATCTGATTCTCATTAAATATGGCAATATTTTTTACATTTATTAATTGTCTGAAAATGATTTATTACATATACCATGGTATGAAACCCTCTAAACTATCCTTATTTAGCCTACTACAGGCTGCCGCGATTTTCAGACATAACGGATTTACTTAACTACTTTCACTGCTCATTTGTCATGATAGCAGATAAGCGGATACACTTTCAAACTCAATCTAAAGTCTTTTCAAAGTTGCAAACTACTCAAGGGCAGAAGCCGTCTGCAGTGGATTAATATAAGGAGCTGCGTGCAATTTCCTGCAGAATATTCCACCGCAGCTCATTAACAATTCACGGCGAAGAGTGACGAGTTCTTCCACAGGAGTCACCACGTTACTGCGCTTCATCAGGAACTTGGAATACATTTGGAGCAGAGAGACTCTGCTGCGACTTTCATAGTCAAGGAAAGAAAATAATGGAAAGCAATTCTTGCCAAAATGAAAATAGGGTTTTAAATAACAACGTGGAATGAGTCACTGCATATATATGATGAATTGAATGGACACAATGCGGCAATATGATGATTCTGAGAGCCGGGTCGGAATCTCTGCAGCATGTGAGGTAGTGGAATATGTCAAAAGCCATCAAATACTTTCGTTAGTTTTCTCGCTTTTAAGCCGTCACATCAGACTATTTGGGACAAAGGCATCTCATATGAGCACTATAATTCCAGTACATGGAGTAGTAAAACCATCTGCTAACCCAGATAAATCCTTCAGTGCTCCCCTTCACAGCATTTATGCAGTAACTTTCCAGAGGTATCTATTTGCCAGCTATCATCTTGTCTTCATTCACTTTTGAACCACGTCCGTCTCCCTCACATTGATCCCTGCTTTTTCGCTTTGCTCTGCCTTATCTTTTGTTTGAACAATCTCCTTCACCGCGAACCTCCCGAGTCACCCGAGCCACCCACAAAGAGGCCTGATCAACGTGTCTGACTGAGAGAATTTAATTAGTTTAAACAAACTGGGCTGCCGGCACAAGGAGACAGACAGAGAGAGAGAGAGAGAGAGAGAGAGAGAGAGAGAGAGAGAGAGGGGGGAAAGGCTGTGGGGAGACACAGGAAAAAAAAAGAGAGGGGGTGAGAGAGAGCGAGCGCTCGAACGCACCAGGGGGGTCATGAATCGTGTGG
>OMOW01101770.1:23007-34964 GCA_900312555.1 Lamprogrammus exutus | reverse complement strand
TATATTGTTAATAGTTGTTTTTTTTACCGAATGTCTTATTTATTATCTTTTTTACTGTTCTTAACTTAGTCTAGTTCGTTTTGATGCTCTTTGTAGATACTTTGTAGTTGACTATCCACTATTCTGCTGTACACTGCAAATTTCCCCGTCGTGGGACAAATAAAGGATTATCTTATCTTATCTTATCTTATCTTAAACTTCCAGTACTTCCAAAGCAGTGGGCATGAAGTGCTTTTCGTAACCTGACATTAACTGTTCATCTTCTGATGAACTCAAACAATCATCCTTGTCCTGTTCCCCTTCCAAAGCAGTGGGCATGAAGTGCTTTTCGTAACCTGACATTAACTGTTCATCTTCTGATGAACTCAAACAATCATCCTTGTCCTGTTCCCCATCAGAGTCGATCATTTTGCTGTAATCCTCTCTTCCACATATGTGCTCTGTCCCATCCCTGTCCAGCTTTCTGACAGCATTGTCCACGTGATTGTTCTGTTTGTCTGTCTGTGACCAGTCATCTCCCACCACTTTCTCAGTCAGTCTATCGGGGGAGACGGTGTTCACCAGGCATGACTCTAAAACCTGAGGCTGGATTTCCACTACCTCCAGCTGAGAGATCTTGGGATGTGACTCAAGAACGGGAACACATATCCAAGTGAAGGGGTCGTTGAACTACAGGGAGATCAAGAAAATTAAGCACTTGATTAATATTAACGCATGGCTATTACGCACAGTAACCTGACACACCCACAGCTATTGGGCTTGGCTAGATTAGTAGGCACATGGTTGTGAAATGAATAAGCAGAATATACTGAAATTACAGTGGCAATAACATTTTTCGGGGTCAATATAAATCTGTTTATTCTGAGATTAGTCTCTCACCTGGTGCTTCATCTGTTTGAAAATGTGGCTGTTGCTGGGATCTGGTACTCTCTCATTGAACGATGGACATGTTTTGTTTCCTCCCCTATAGTCAGGGTAAAATAACTTTTTAAAAGACGTACATTTGTGTGTTTTGGGCTTTATTGTCAACATCAGCATTTTTTGTAAACAGCAAAGATTGGTGAGAGTTTAAATTTATCATATTTCTATCCTAATTTTATCAGATTTCATTTGGAGTTCTAACAAAAGTAGCATAAGGTGAGTTTTGCAAGAGGATAATCTCACCTGAAAAACCAGCAGAGTGTTATGCATGCCATAATCACAATAATTACAAGCAGGAGTGGTATTTTGCTGTGGTGGTACCCTAATGGGGATGGGAGAGGTCCAAACAATTACACGATTAACTCACACTTATCATAAACCTGCAGGGCTTTTCATTGACAACCTTATCATGGTAACACAACCTTTCCTCACACTCAGATAAGTTAAGATGTAATGCTTTACCAAAACCTTCCTGCTCCTTTGTTTTGAACATCTTGGTGGTTTTGGCTCCAGGCCCGGCCGCAGTCACAGCCCTCACCCACACCGTGTACTGCTGACTTGGACTGAGATGCTGCAGCTGAAAAGTCTTTTTTTCATGCTGTGGGGATGCACTCACATTGTATACTAGGAGAGACAAAAAAGAAAAGGTTGAGAGAGCACTGAGATTTGGACATGTGAATAGATCCTGTAGTGTCAAAACAATTCTCACCCTGTCTGTACAAGCCCACACAACTAAACCTCAAAATGTTCAGCCTAAAAGTATGACTAAATTGAGAGATTTGTAGTTTTTCCATTATTGCTTTCTTTTATTTCTTCATATTTATTTTTTTATCTATTCTATTCCTCATGTCCACTATTTTACACATCAATTTTTATTTCTTTATTGAATATGATAATTAAATTAAATACAAAATAAATATGCAAGCCCTCGCGAGTGTTGCAATGACAACGTTTATCCAATTCTAGTATTTGGTCATAAATGATACGATGGCACATTGATTTTCCAGTTCTATTTTTCCTTTACAAATATGTGCGGTGGATATTTATTAATTACCGTTTTGGCTGTCTAACCCTACTTGGTAGCACAGGATCTCCCCCCTCTGCTCCAGCAGTGGAACAGGCTGCCATGACAAGGTGACATGAGTGGTATCAATGGAAATCACCTCAAATGACGGCACTCTGGAGGGGACTGAAATATGATTGGCAGGGTGTAAAGAGGGAGAAATTAGCTAAAGGCAGAAATAAAAGATCTTTTTTTCCAAAGCACAATGCCTCTATGGAGAAACACATACTTCCTTGAAGAGAATATCCAATGACAGATGAAATGTGATGGGCATTACTGCTGTGTGACACTGCATACAGTGACACTTGATAGGCTGTGTAGTTCTCAAAGGAACCTGAAGATGGAGAGACAGACTATGGTAAAAATTCATATAGTTGTTACAACAACCCGCTCAAATCCACAGGCTCCATTTGGTATTATAATATTAGTTTGTATCCAGATACATAAAACCATACCTTTAAGAACTGTTGTTTTTTTATTATTGCTCACTCTGAGCCAATCAAATCCTTGGGCTGCATGGCTTCCTACTTGCTTGTACTGCACCACATATTCTTTCAGGTTGTCAATGAGTTGAGGCTGCAGATCCCACGACACACTCAAGTTCTCTCTGTTCATTATGATGTGAATAGCTTGCTCACTATTCTCTTTACCTTAAAAAGAGAGACAAATGACCAATTTCTCTTATGCTGAGCCTATGTGCAAATACATTATCATGGCAACCTTATTCAGTGTCTACACTCATGCTATTATGTAACTGAACTTATTAGTTTAATAACCTAAAATACTTAATTAAGTACATGTCAAACATCACAGCATAGGTTCTATTATTTTAACTAATATGGTTCAAAATTTTTGACAACCAATACCTGCCGATGGCATAGCTAGACCAGCA
Organism: Lamprogrammus exutus; assembly: GCA_900312555.1. Taxonomy (NCBI): domain Eukaryota; kingdom Metazoa; phylum Chordata; class Actinopteri; order Ophidiiformes; family Ophidiidae; genus Lamprogrammus; species Lamprogrammus exutus. Next base: position 32,088 of record OMOW01101770.1, on the reverse strand, counting down.
GGAAATGTGGCACCATGGGCACTGTAGGCTGATACATTCACTGATGATACACCATTTAGAGGGGAGTTGAAGTGGCACTGCGTCTCCTCACACACCAGCTGGCCTCTTGGCTCCGCTATGGACAAATTCACCAGCATTGCTGTGCCATTATTATAAGTCAGTGTGACTCCATATTCCAGAATGAGACCACGAGCCTGCGATTTAGGAAGCTTCTAAATGGGATAAAGACACAGAGGGGTAGATGCTTGAAGTGTAAGTCATGTTCAGCACTTCATTCCATTGTCAGAGAACAATGCTGCTTACCTTCCATGTCAGGACACAATCGAGGCTTGTGGAGGATATCCCACAGTCCCTCCAGACATCCAACACCCCAGTCGGGGCTGATTAATAGAGGAAAAAGAGACAACAAAGCAAAATCAGATTCATGTCCTAGAAAAAGCAATGCAAGATGCAAAAGTTACAGTATTTACTCGGTAATTCATGAGCTCAGCGAAATGTTATTGCCATTTTGGTGAGTGCAGATATGACACTGTTGGGATAAGGCTTGAATTGTTTTAAAACAGTTTCTTCATGTGTTACAAATATAATGAAGGGGTGGAGAACAAACTTGTGGTCATATCAAGTTCAACTGATTATTTTGCAAATACACAAAATGTCAACTCTGACCACGAGGAATCTCACCAGCACCGAAGACTTACCTGCTTCTGCACTTTGCACAGTGTGAATTTCACTCCAGTCACTCATCAAGCCAATGTAGCAGGCACAACGAACCTGAAATTCATAGACTGTATAGGGCTCTGGATTTTCTATGGTATAGCTGCCACTGAATCCATCCTCTTCCTGTGTAATAGAAATGATACATAGTAACTTCTGCAACAGAATCTTAGATTTTTTTAGATCACATAGTAATTCATTCATTCATTTGTGGACTGTATGGCAGTTCAGAAGTTAGTTTCTGGATTCATATCTCATCCTGTTGTTCCGTGTGCTATTTGCAGTGTTGGCTTCCTTCCTGCCACAGTCCAAAGACATGCAGACAGTCACAGAAGAGTGTCTGTTTGAATTAGTGTTAAGAATTGTGAAAAGACACGGTTGGTCTGACGCTGCTCAGGTTTTTTAAAAGGAAGCTCAGTGTTTAGGGTTTGGTATGGAAATCACAAAAATGCTTAAATGTGACTGTACAGTAATGTAGTGTAGGTTGCTGCATAAACATTTCATTAGATGACCAAACAACTGTAAGAAAATACATGCTGTCCCTGAAGAAACTCTTAATGGACACCCAAGCACAGAGTGCAGAGCAAGGAGACATGTGTGTGAACTACTCCTGTCATTTCTCAGTTTTCTGGGTTAAAATTAGAAGAAAGTTAAGATGAAAATTAAATGCTCATTCTTTGAAGACGTGGGAAATCATGTGGGTCGTGTGACCATTAACAATCTCAAGAGCACTGGAAAGTGCATCGCCTGAGGATTTCCCTCTAATCAGCTTAGATACAAGTATGAATGGACATCGAGTTAACAATCATTTGGATCTCTTCATTTTGACTCATCATTCTCACAGTTAGATTCCAAATGTTGAATCTTATCCACAGACATCTTTAGATAGATAGGTACTATTTCTTGACACGTAACAGATGGAATTAGGAAGAGTTTACCTCATCCTCCACATTCCCAGATAAATATGGGATAGATACGATTGAAAAACAAAAGCCCTACTCATCTAGACATTCACCGCCCTGTGCCTAAACAGTAAAATCGTGGTGTCTGCTACTCCAATGTGACAATAAGTGGAAGACAAATTCTAAAACCGAGAAACCTCTGGCCAGTCTTGATCTGCCTCGGTCCGGTGTCGGACATCACATTTTCCTGCAGAAAGCCCTCCTGGACACTTGGAATTCCAGGAAATCTCCAATGACACCAGCTTATCGACTGTTGTCACAATGGGAGTGGGAGGTTTAACTACAAGGAGAGATAGAACACACACAGAGAAAAAAAATGTTTATTTGAAAAACTGAACATTTACAGTTTAGTCACAAGTCAGTATCAGTGGAGACAGGTCAACAACCATGATTCAACTTCAAATGATACTGCTATTCATATTTTCATATAACATGCAATAATACTAATAGTACTACTACTAATAATAATACTAATACTAATACTAATAAACAAAACATGTAATATTTATTATAGTAGAAGTAGTACAATTGTGTGTATAATGCTGGTTTCACATGTTGAAGGTGTGCGGTAGACGGAAAACCGGATGTTCCTTTCTTTTCAATGAGAGGACGACGGAAAACTGTCTCAACGCTCGCGGTGAGAGCGTCACACTGCTCGGCCAGGCGGAACATGCCATCAAAAGTTGAAATGTTGAAACTTTTTCCACTTACCACAGCCGCTATGACGAACCGGATGTTGTTATTCTTGGGTCAAAGATGGACTGCGAGAAACTAATTGTTTTGGTATAAATGTACCCAGTGCTGTGCAAAAACTGTGGGAACAACTGTGGGCTGTTAGCAGCATCCAGCATTATTGCAAGTGTAATATTGGACACTGAACAGACAGGTTGCCTGTGTTAATAAAAGTGAATGTCTGAGATTGACTCACTGATGTTTGCTACGTTGAAGGTAATCCCCTCAGACCGGGCAGTGCCATGCTGGTTTGCAGCCTGGACCCAAACATGAAGCTCACTGTGGCTGGTAAAATGGTGACGACGGATAGATCCCCTCAATCTAGTTCCCTTCACATGTCCAATACTTGGAGAGGAGAGGCAATACATTCCTGTATATCAAACTCAAGGGCACTAAATACAACAGCAAAACAAATTCCTAATTCTTTGTGTTATGACTGAGGCAAAGAATATTTTTTCTGATTCGTGTTATTAGTGTTTACTTGCTGTCGATGTCCCTCCAGTACAGGGTGTAGTTAGTGGGGATCTGAGTATCAGGACCTGGCTCCCAAATGCAATGGATCACATTCTCATCATATGGCAAATTGCATTGTGGAGTAGACGGGCAAGCAGGAGGACCTGTAGAAACAAAGACAGAAAGGGGTAAAAATTGTTGTTTGTTCATAAAAATTCAAGAATCATAAGTGACGATCACATGTTTTTGCAACTTAAGCCCTATCTACACCTTGCATTAAGATCTGTCTTCATTATCCAGATAAGTTATCCAAATAATCTGGTCATATGTTGATGCAAGGTGTAAACGCTCACAGAAAGCATTGTAATCAGATCACTATCCAATCTGGTTGACCACATATGGACAGTGCCAATCCAAGTATAAAAGTTATTAATTTTCTAATGAATGAATGATGATCGTGCTTGGAGCAAGGAGGAAGGATGGGCTTAAATAGCGTGAAGGCTTGCTTACTGAGATCCGATCCCAATGCGGACAGCATATCCAGATAACAAGCATGCATGTTGATACAATGTGTACATGCAAGTCCCGTGACCAGATCTCAGTGCCTGGATAATGTATTCGGGAAAGGAGAATGGATGTTGGAGAATGTCCTAGAGACCAGACAGTTTAATGAAGAAATCATTGGAAGACATGGCATGAGAGCTTTTTTTTATCATCTATGTCCACGACATTATCCAAAACAAGAGAGCCAAAGAAGGTTATTTTTTCCATGGGCCCTTTAAGTAGGGAAATGTGCAGTGAAGTTCAAGACAGTGGCAAAACGCAACCACTATGAGTGACAAAATGCAGAGGTACTGACCTGCTGGGAAAAACTGCCAGGATATTATGAGTCACAAAAAACTCCAGAGGATATAAACAACTAAATTCAACAAGGAAAAGGAAAAGCTTGTTTCAGTAACAAACTTAAGGAGAAAGTACATTAAAGAGTAATGACACAGAGACAGCAATTTGGCAGTTTATGCCAAGAAAAAAGCAAGGGTGTGTTCAAACTGAACATGATTAAAGATTAGACACTTTGCTTTTGTAGATATCTCCCTGTTACAGATTCATATATCACAGACTTGTGGAAAACCACATTCATTGTACCCGTGTAATGTATACACTCAGGTTTACATGTGTACATTTCAAATTAATGTTTATTCATATCATTGTTGTTATAGCAACATAAATGTACTTGGACATAAGTGATTGTGACTCTGACACAAAGCGACAGACGAATAACTTCTAAGAAGACAAGGAGGAAGATATACAAAAATAAGTAGAGAAAATTGATCACAACCACAAGAAAAACAGCGAGTGCTATTCGCTAACATCAAACCACACACACAAACGCAAACACCTGTTGGTCTTTTTCACAGCGACACACTTTTTCTGGTAAGCCTTCGCACTCAGTAATGATCTATTCAATGCCTGCATAGCTTGTTTCGCTGAAGCGCCCCGCCACGAACGTTAACAGGAAATGTAATCTTTGATCAGACTGCTCCATATAACTGTGCCCTTCCTTTGTCACCACTTCCTCTTCTTCGCACTGCAAAACGAACTCAGTCTGTCTGCAATTAAAAAGATTAACAGGCATGCCTGCACAAAATTCCCTTTATCCTAACGTGTTGGGGCCATTACCATGAGCACAACACAGTTGCCTAAGAAGGACGAGAACAATCAGTTCATTCGGAATAATAGTTTTGAAAACAGGTTTCTTCAACGTCATCATAGAAGTCATTTTGACGTGTTTCATAGTGGAAGCACATTTGTATGTACATGGTGGCTTGCTAGCACAACTAAACTGTATACTATACCATATACCATAATACCATAATTAATACAATTAGTTACACCTCTGTTTTGACTGCTTTGATGTGTCATTAAAAGTTTATTAGCTTACCTTCAGGAGCAAAACAGGTTGGCAGGTTGACCAGCAAAATGGACAGAAGCCATTGTGTCCCAGGTGTGGCCATTACATTTGGAGACGAGCCTCTAGTCCCTGTGGGCAAACACACAATAACATTATATGCACCCCCAGAGGATATTTAACATATGTCTAATAGCTGTACAAAGCACCATGTTGCCGATTCTGACATATCAAAGTCAGTTATCAAGTCAAGTCAAGTTTATTTGTATAGCCCAATATTACATACATCAGTAGGACGACGAGGAAAAACTGCCTAAAAAACTAAAAATATAGGAGAGAAAAGGAAGACACCTGAAGAGAGACAAATCAAAGACAGATTCCCTCTCCTCAAACAACCAGATGTCCAATAAGAGGATATCAAGTCACTAGAGACGTGGTATGATGTGAATGTATCAAATAATATGAATCATAAAGTCAGAGAGAGAGAGAGAGAGAGTAACATAAACACGACAATAACACACACAGTGAGCCATTAAAGGTAGATTGCTGTACATTCCTGTTCGGTAAAAAAAATCAAGTGTACAAAATTCCATATAATGCAGCTAATGTATATAAGTAATGACGTGGTACTTTAAGGTGTATATATGAAAGCACTATTTATCAGCACAAGGAGCTCGCTAAAAGTCTCACCCGAGCTAATGTGTCCTGTCAGAGATTGTAATCAGCTCTACTTTTTGTCAATGTTACCAAAGTATTAACAAAGACGTACATAAATAACAATAACTACACATTGTTTACCTCATTAGAGACGCGTTGAGATGCCGTTCCTTCATTTTGCGACTCTTTGCGTGACATTTAGCCCGGTTTACACAGAAGAGTTTGTGAGCGGAGACTCCAAGTTGACCAAGCTACGATGCTGCTCGCACGCTCCACCCCTTTCTGGAATTTCCACACGCACGCACGCACGTAGGCACACACACACACACACACACACGCACACACACACACACACACACCACCAGCGCAGTATCAGTTGACGTGACAGCGTAGCAGGAAACACAACGCAGGCTCCGTTATTGATGGGGAATTGCTTCTCAAACTGTGGTACTTGAAGCGCCTCCTGGTGGTCCACATGACTACGGACATCTCTGTGGAGACTCAAACCCACTGACACCAGGAGATTCTTATTGTGGTAAATTATCACTAAGAAACAGTTTTCAAAGTTTCACTATTCTCTAGTAATGGAAAAAAACTCATCCCCTGTGCCCACTATTTAGTTCCATTCTACCCGGTTTATGTTCAAACCTCTCAGTTTTGAGTTGAGTCATGAGTTTTGAGTGTTGGAGAGGTGAGGTTGTACTTGCTGAGATAGAGCATGTCCACATCCCACTACTGATGAGGTTCAATAATTACATGTAGGAAACTTTGTCGATATTAGTTTGTGAACAGTGATGACAATGGTGTTTTAGTGAAATTTAACTATCCCTATTTTGTGTGGCGTCCTAACCGCCCTTTGTGGAGCAAACGAAGCCAAGGTGACATTTTGATGGCTATAAAACTATCATCATATAAAACCACTATCCTATCACTGGTATCATGTACTGATGCATCAAGAGTGTAGTGTTTAGTTTTGTTTCTCTGTAGGCAAATGAGGAACAATGGACATTCAGTTTGCGTCATCAGTTTACAAGACAGGTGAGCTCACAGTACTAAAGTTCAATGTTTTATTTAATGGTTGTCAAAAAATGTATACATGTATTCAGTAAAATCTAATATTAATGAAACATTTTGCCCCTCCAATCACCGAGCACACGATTCAGTTTTTAATGCAAATCATTTTTTAGTTAAAATATGTACCACACAAGTTGAGAGAGACAAAACGACTTGGTTTAAGACTGCAAACAACATTGTTCATTACAAAGGGTAGTATGCAATTAAATGAAAAGAAACATATAAATATGTTTAGAGGTGCAGCAGCCCTTTCCATGCACTCCATGGACCCTAAAAATTAGTAGTACATTTCAAACAGCAGATACAAACTGTAAATACATATTTGATTTACTAAAAAAAACACTGATAAAATGATTAAACACAGAAATGGGGGCAAACAGAAATGAGAGTGTTGTAAGTGACATTGGAAGAATAAAACATGTGTGTGTGGTCGTGTATGTATAAGAGCAGGTGTGTGTGCATATGTGGGCTATGTCTTTTTTGTGCATATGTATGTATATGTTTGCTTTTGTGTGCGCTGAGATGGTAGAGGTTGATTCTCAGCAGAGGGAGCTGATTTCACTCTTGCTGCAGCCCCACTTGCAGCAGGCATTGGACAGACCCACCACCACATCACGGCCCTTGCGGTCAGCCTTGCGCAAGGCTTCCAGGATCTCCTCAGAGATGAAAGAACGGGCCGGTCTGCTAAACACTCTCTCCCGGACATCTGATGGGAGGCTTGGCTCTCTGCTCCTTTGGAGGAGACTGTCTACCACAGAGTTCTCACTCCAGCTCTCTGAGGACTCTTCCTGACGGGAGCTGAATGGGTCCTCTGAAAGGTCTGCTGCAAAAAGATCAGAAGATGACGCAAGCTGTGCAAAGTTGATCTTCAGAGCAATTTCCTGTGTAGATAGACACTTTTTACTTAAAACAAGAGTTGCAGCCATAGTTTTTCTCTCTCCTTTATTTGTACCAAACTGTTAGGAATGTAAAGATGGTAAAGGCAAGTATAAGAAGTCAGGGGAATTTTTTGGGAAACTGTTTTAGAACAATAAACTCATATAAACATTTGGGGAGCGCACAAGGTCTTTCCTCTTTTGTTACATAGCTAAATGTATACACCTAGCCAAATTTCAAATTCAAAACAATTATAGCACAGGGAAAAACATAACACAAACAAAATACAGATTACAAGTATTCTAATATGCAACATTAATTTAAATGTGCAGTTTCTTCCCTCTCCATTCAAGTTATTTATGGATAAGATGCATGAGCAGGAGAAGGTTGAGAGAGCAAAACGCATCACAGCATCAGTACACAAGGGTTCAGAGAAATGAAGAGTCAGAAATAATGATGAAATTGGAAATTCCACAGCAGTTGCCTCTAAAGTTTAAAAAATCTATTGCTCAACTACTCTTGAATACAAGTTACTTGTTATTATGTTAGTCTCTAAAAAAGATCTAGAGGTCAGATTATATGGTTAGGTTATAAGTCAAATTGTAGTATCTTTAGACATTGCAATCTCACCTGCACTCCTTAGTGACCGTCTCCATCGCGATCCCCCACAGGTGAAGATGACTGCCCGGATAAACTCACGGCCGCAGAGCTTCACCCCGTACGCTGGGTCCTCTATGGCCTGAACTCCAACCACCAGCAGGCACACAGCCAGTACCACAGCTTTCCACATATTGCCCCGCAAAATTATGTGTGAACGTAGTGCTTAGAATTGCCGGAGATTCTTTGCTCTAAGCTCCACTTAGCTTTCTGATTCTCTGTTCTGTAACATTCTAGGTGACCCAGGCGTGGTTTATAAAGGGGTTTGGACACATGCATAGTGCGCAAGCCCTCCCCAACAGAGGAATAGATTAGAAAGAGAGATAGGGTCAAAGACCTTTATAGAGACAAAAAGAGAACCAAAGGTGGCATAATTAACAAATATGGCTGATGTCAGAGGCCTCATTGTGTTTCAGCATGTGAATCACATCTTTGATTTAAAATCCAGATTTTTCCACATTCCTCAATGCTATAACATTGTCATATCCCACTTAAATTGTATCTAAATATGTAAAACAGGCAGTTATCATGGGTCCTGCAGTGAGTGTGATGAGGAGCAATAGACTGACACAAATATAGTCTAACAAATGCAAATGGTATGACACAATATGGTATAATAGACTTTAAAAGCAAATGGACCAATTGCAATTATCTCTCAATAAAAATTCCACACCTTGGGCATATTTATAGACAGAATATCAGTTTCCAGTGTTTTACAAACAAATGGTAGTATTTATTACTTCCACTGGCATTAAGCAATTTACTCAATGACAGAAAAACTGGATGCATTCAAATGTTTTGCTGTTAAACCTACAAAATTTGAAATCACCAAATATTGTGGTCTGTTGTTTAATGCTGATACAGTTAACTACGGAAACCTCTGCCCTATCCTTTTGCTTCCTCGTGATACATGAAAATGATACATGAAAATTTCATTTTGACAAATTTGTTTTTGTCTCTGTATTTTATTGCAATTCCATTCTAACTTCTTTCACCTTGGAAAATGAGATCGGAAGAGCACACGTCTGAACTCCAGTCACAGATCGG
>OMOW01101770.1:0-22987 GCA_900312555.1 Lamprogrammus exutus | reverse complement strand
CGAGATCTACACTCTTTCCCTACACGACGCTCTTCCGATCTTTCCTCGTGATACATGAAAATCATACATGAAAATTTCATTTTGACAAATTTGTTTTTGTCTCTGTATTTTATTGCAACTCCATTCTAACTTCTTTCACCTTGGAAAATGTTTACAAACCACAGATTATACAAAAGGCATCACAAGAACCCTCCAAAAAAGAGAGAATGGAGGGCTTTGTAAGCTTTGCATAGACTTCCATCGATTGGGTCTCAGTACAATTTATTTTAATTTTTTAAAATCACTTTTAAATCATGTGCAGACTTGCATCTGTCCTCACAGGCAACCCCCATATATGGTTCAGATAATGCCTTTTTAAATACTTTTTAACTGTTGTGAGCAAAACCATTTCTTTGTCATCAGCCAGGGTGCTTGCCAAATGTGAGCTATTTAAGTAGGATGTAAATTAATTAGTTAAATTAAATTAATTAGTCAAACAAATTGAATTTGTTTGCCAAATTAATATTAGGGGGGAGTATTTATTGATACTTACTGATATTCAAAACATAGAGCCTCCCCTACCTTTAATGGAGTCCTGAAAGGACAGGTGCAATATAACTGATATTCACTTCAAAAATAAAAATCATCTGTACTAACAGATGAAGCAAGTCTACTCATGCATGTTGTCATGTATTCCCTTGATAAAATGTGACACGCCCTTGCACCTCACATGCTTAATTTTGGTGGGTCTTTTTAATCAATTGTGACCTATATCACAATGGTTCTGCCACTGTTTACATCCACATGTGACCCTGTATAACCTCCAACTATTTATAATTTTCCTTTTCCCTTTACAAGCTCTCATTCGCTCTTCTCTTTGCCAAAAGGTGAGCGTGAGAAGACTGAGACAGGACCAATGACATTTTCAAAGTCAGATAACATAGAAATCTTATTATGAGTCATGCAAAAATAAAACACATTTTTATCTGCGTATTCATGTAGTCAAAGGTCGCTCGTTTTGGAAATTATAATGGGGAAGATGAATTTGTAATTAATGTGACAATAACAAGGATACAATGTGGCATTTTAGGAGGGTGTCCAGCTTGACATTTATTTACACAGTGTCACGAAGGTGACCTGGGCAGGTCACAAGTGCAACACCACAGCACCATGCGCAATTCTTTTTATGTATTTTGTATGGACTGAACAGTGTAGATAAAAATGACACTGCTCCATCATCCATATTGTCCCACAGTATCATGACAAATTTGGCATGAAAAGATTACAGACATTGAAGTAGGTATAACAATCACAAGGCTTTATCCATCTTGTATCTCATTCACTGTTTATCTGTGGGGGGGTTAAGTATTATTATAAATAGTAGTAGTAGTAAGCGACTTTGAGTACTTAGAAAAGCGCTATATAAATTGAATGTATTATTATTATTATTATTATTGTTATTATTAGTGATAGTAGTAGTAGTAGTTGTAGTAGTAGTAGTAGCAGTAGTGATTTTGTAAACTTTTATTCAATACTCACAAAAGCCAAAGAGTTGACTTGATGGTAATTGTGAGGTTGATATACAGTATATTATGCTGATCAGAGGTGAAAATGCATGTTTGTGAAATGAAACTATGAACAGAGAAAAGATTCAGTCAAATGGAAAATATCGTCAAAATCTGTTTAACATTTCTGAGATCATGTGAAGCTGGAGGTCTGTTTCAAACCAAATGACTGCCAGTTATCTAATCAATTTAGTTTTAAATGAAACCATATGTGCATTACATCACATAGACATGAATCATGACATGATACATGAGGAGTATTTGTTGCAAGCACTCTGTTGAAGATGAAACATATTCGGTTACCATGTAATGACAAATGACTGACTACATATGCATCCGCCTTGAGTGTACATTTTCATCTAAATGATGGACAGGAATTTTCCACAAATGGGCGTGTAATGCTTTGTAGTGACAAATTTGATGATCCTATAGCTTTAAGATAATTTGGGAGTACTCAGCCAATCAGAGCAGCGAAGGGGGAGGAAAGTGAGCGGGTGGGTAGCAACAGTTGCCCTGGTGAGGACGAAGCGCCATCGCCACGGTAGCCCTGGCGACAAGAGCCCAGCAACGAGAATCAACAACAACAACTGAATCCGCCATAAAAATAAAAGAAGACTTTTTACCGGTGGGAAACACACACGGGACCAGAGGTGAAGCTCTAAACACACATTAAACCTTTTCTGGCCACTTGTGCTTCAAATGAAATGTGCTGTTGCTTTCCCCTTGTTGTTTCAGTGGCCATAACAGGCAACTGCCGTTCTGTGTTAGCTGACGTTAGCCTACAAGCTAGCCGTCGCACTGATAATCAGTCGAGTGTATTTCTTGAATGGAATTGTTCATGCTCGCTACTCATCCGAGTAACACCGGATTGTGCTTGCCATGACGACGCAGGCACAGATGCATACCCAGGCAGGCCGTTGTTATGGCGATGTCAAATGCAAAAGGTACAAAATGGCGGTTGTTGTAGAGACCAGTTAGCTTGCTACCAGCGCTACCTTGCTAGCACGAGTGCTGTCACGACAGGCTCATGCTCGCTGTTGGTTAAAGCTAAATATGCGAGCTATCGTTAACGACACTCTATATTATTTTACATATAGCCTGTGGTTTTTTGGTCACGTTTATTTTCTTTCAATTGTACCGCTCAATTCAAACCCCAGTCCTTTGGTGAGGGAGGATGAATTAACTGTCAGGTTAGACAAGTTAAACGTGCTTACTCGCTTGTGGTTGTCGTCACTTTGATTGTAACGTTGATGAATGGGTGTAGTCGCATTGATAAAACATAAACTTGTAAGGCAGAGTCTCACTTAATACCGAAGGGGCGTGGCGGATTAAGGCGTTCTGCAGGTGCCTCAGACTCGATTCAGTTTGTTTATCAGTCAAATTAGCAAGTTTATAGTCCTTGAAAATAGCTTTTGTTACTAATCGACCACTAGCTGGGTTTATTTACTTTCATTTGGATTTCTTGAACACAGGCGTGGGCGATAGCTAGTAAGTAAGCCTTTTTCTCTGTCACAGTGTCCTGGCCTCATTAAATCAAGTGGACAAAGGGGAGTGTTAGTCAAATGTGGCAATTGTAAACAGTCTACAACATTGTAATCAAAGTTTTCCAAATTCAGTTCAACATGCTTGTCATTCTCTATTAAATAAAGTATAACAAAAGATTTGAGTGTAAAATCAGTGCGATGTGGCAAGGGTTTTCCCCAACATGTGCAAACAGTCCTGTTTAAATGAAAGGCCATAGGCAGTGTAGTCACATTACAGGTAACAGGACACCAAAATGCTTGTTCCCACCAGTGCTCCTCCCCCACATCTCCATGTTAGCTGTAACACCAACGGGTTAACAAGAGGGTAGTGCCCAGGCACAGTCCTGTTGCTCATTAATTTACATGAGAAAATAACATTACATGGCTCCAGGGTTTGAACTGGATCAATAAATGTATCTCAAGCTCTAGAAAGGGAAGCAATAAGTGCTTTATTATGATCACGTCTTATTAGCATGAAATCACTCACTTGGCTGAACATTTTTTCTTTTTCTTTTAAAACATTTCACAGAAACCTCCTGCTTAAGGGACCCAATCAAAATTACCACTTTTGTCCAATGTCTAAATGCAACATATGTTATTTTCCACATTTCAAAACTAAAATTGCACAAGGAGCTGTGATTCAGTACACGTCATTATATTCTGTTACCCATCGAAAACATGCAGTTGTATCCCTCTTATCTTGAAAAAGTCTCCCCTGCCCTGCATACCACTCTGAATCATTATATAGTGACTTGAAAGATCAGATATCATGGTATTCAAACTAAATAGCAGTTACAGACAATTAGTGCTTTCTCATCTGTTTGTGAATGTCCCTACAGCTGTTTTACTTAAGTGTTGACTAACATTTCTGATGATCTAACCAAATGTTTTACAAAATAATAAAACATTAAAAGTTGTGATTTTGTGTTGCATATTTAAAACCTGTTGTCAGTGCCCAGCGCACAAAGCCTTATGACGGTAATGCAAATTGCTTCAGATGCCCGAGGAATAGAGGTCACGCACTCATTATGAATTGTATAATTTACCTGTAGTTCCTGATTGATTGGAGTATTTTTAGCAAGCACTCTGTGTTCATCTTGCACCATTTTTTGTGTATCTCAAAGTTATATTAATGGGATTTGGATGTTTGGTAACTAAATATGCAAGTAGTCACTTGTTTATTTTTCCGCTCATCAGTGGTGATTGCCAGCTCTTGTGATGGCCACCTCAGGCTACGTAGGTGAGATCCAGCCGACAGCCCAACCCCAGGGGGCCGGTGTTACTGTCACAACTATAACTGCAGGACAACCCGATGCCAGCTCCACCCCTGCAACTGCCCCTCAGTTTCTGGCTGAAATTCAGACCAGTGTGTCCACTCCAACTGTCGTCACACCCACAGGCCAAACCACTCCTACTGATCAAGCCACCTCAATCATCAATCAGAAACCCGCAGCTGGTAGCCAAGCACAGTCCACAACACAGGCCCAGCCAGCTCCGACACAGTACGTGACTGCAGAGATCCAGGGCTCCCCTACACAGTCTGGAAATGCTCAAAGCACTCCTCAGTACATTGTAGTTACTGTCACAGGTAAGGACATCACATATCATTATAAACCACTGGGGCTGACATTCATTCATTCTGATATGCATCGAGATAGAGAAGTAACAATGTTCAAGCATCTTGTTTTAAGGCCAGTTGTACTGAAAAATTGAATGGATTATGTCCATGTGGAGAGCAGATGAGGAACAAATTGGTCAAAATGTCTGTGTGGGAAATAAATTATTCAAAAAGTATTCATTCAATAATGTGTGAAAATTGTTTATATACAGAAAACTTTATTTTAAAACCTACTTTGACCTTGCACAGATGGCTTAAGAAAGTCAGATCTGTCTTTATCAAATTCAGTGACACCATCCTCTGTTCTTAAACAGAGATAGTTAACATATTCCAGACATCCTAAGTGTTGTAATTGTGAAGAAATTAGATTTTTCAAACAAGATTTTTGAAATAAATACATATACTCCTGTAACTCCTGGATGTCAATTCTCCCATGTACCATTTCCTGTTCTCAGTTTGCTGATAAGGAACTGTAACTGCCATGACTCATATAGTCTGAGACTTTGCCTAAAAGAGGAATAGTGCAGAGCCCAAATGATTGGCTCTCCTTATCAGCAAATCAACCATCAATTAAATAATGTGAACTACATGTAACATTATTGTCATTCCCTCTCTGTCCTGTAGAGGGCTCCCTTCACTCAAATGATAGTGTGTCAGACTCCAGCCCTCCTCCAGCGGTGGTGCAGACAGGGGTCCCCACACAGGTTGTCCAGCAGGTTCAAACAGCTCAGCAGGTAAACCCTGATCACACACAAACATGAACTTCATTTATTCTTCACAGCTTAGTGTAGAAGATGTTTGTTTTTTTTAAAATACCATCATGTGTTGCATGTATCTTCATGTCACCAGAGGTCTGTGGTGCAGGCCACCTCTCAGATAGCCAAGACTGAGCCAGGTTCACAGCTCAGTGTCACCAGTCTACAGCCTGTTCATATCAACCAGGAGGTAAGTCAAACACACAAAGTAACACACAGATTACCACTGCAGGTTATTGTGATCAGGTATGAGTTCACTTACAAACATACAATGCATACACAAACACACCACAGATGCCACAAAAAAAGGAATTACATGTGACCTCTGACAGGATAAAACTTCATCACTTGTTCATATTTTGACTCAATGTTAGTCAGCTCATCACGTTTGGCCAAACCTCCCTCTGCTGGTTTCCAGCTCTCTGATAGCACCAAGTTGTCAGCGTCAGGCAAGGCTATAAGGCTAGACATGTACCAGCTACAACATGAGGTAGAAGAGCCAGAATACCCGTCCCTGAAATCAGCAGACTGTTGCACACCCATCTCCTTCATCTTGGACAAGTCATCTGGCCAGTTACGTCTGCTCAATGTAGACAGGATCAAATTGGTAAGAGCTTAGGCCCGATCATCAACCACTGTTGGCCACAACTGCTTTCCAAGTAGGTCTGGCACACAAGGGACATTGCTGCCATAGAGTTAAGGGGAGAGATGATCTGTAATTTAACAAATACTCTTAAATGATTCTCAGGTAATGAGGCAGGGAAGAATTTATTGGATTTTGTGTGTGCGTGCGTGTGTGTGTGTATGCGTGCATGTGTGTGTCCTTCTTAGGTTCAGCAACAACTTACACCAGTACCTGTGCAACATGTGTACACCAACCAAGTGCAGTATGTGGAGGGAGGAGACACCAACTACACTACCAGCACCATGTTAGAGTTAAACTGTATCATTTTCTTAAAGCTGTTTGAACACGCAGAGACAGATTTTTTTTCTTTTTTCCATTTTTATTCCTCCATCAGTTTAATCTATTTCTAACACATATTTCCTGTCTGTCGTCCAGCCGTTCCAGCAGCTTCCCTTACACTGATACTCCCCTGTACACTCAGACAACAGCTGCCCAGTACTATGAAGGTCAGCCCACCTCAGGTTCACAGGCCTCCACCCCTGGCACACCCCAGCAACTGACCGTTGCTGTGACTGCTGGCACAACAGGGGGTGTGTCCATGTTTGTGGCCCAGCCCACCAGTGCAGCAGGGGGAGGGGCCACCGTGGTGACCACAGGTGGCACCACAAACGGGGCAGGGGATGGGGGGGGCACCAACGGTGGGGCAGCAGGCAGCTATGTGATCCAGGGGGGTTACATGCTGGGCAACAGCAGCGGAGGGGCTAGTGGCAACAGTCAGAACTACTCACACACTGCCCGTGCCTCCCCAGCCACTGTGAGTATTACAGAGGGCGAGGAGAATAGCGTGCCGTCGGCAGACAAAAAGGTATGCAGAGGCACCAGGCACAGGAATGCTTTCTGGTTTTGTTCTCATACACACTACCCTTTGGTGGCGCACGCTGATGATGTCATAGTTGAGTTTTGTTTAATGGAAAGCACAATTAAAAATGTGGGGACTTGTATTAGGAATTAACTGTGGGTAATGTAATATACAATTACCTAAAAAACATTGATTTAAGGTGCAGAGTTTTTAACTGTGATTTCTTTCTCATTGAAAACAAAACCATGACCTCATCATTTTCATATCATTACTGTGCATGAGATTAAGGGCTTTTTTAATTTGCCTGAAATGCCCCAACACTGTATTTTCCATCCAAAATTCATCATATTGAACCTCATATGATAACGGAAAGAAACCTGTTTGGCAGACATCCCATCAGTATTCCAGGTCATTTATTCATTGCATACCAAAGTTGTATGCCACGGCACGCAAACAAATTTATTTATGTTTTCATTCCTGAATGACCAATGATCTATAAATATGAATGTTTTTGTTTGCATATTTTACTGAACTGACAAATGTGTGTGCATGTACTGTATTATAGCTATACATTGTGCACAAATGTGTGCATCATTTCCTGTTTCCTGTTTTGTTTACATGCTTTGCTAACTGCACCAGCCACTTTTCTTTTTTCCTGCCTGCGTGTCAGGTACAGTGGTTGCTGGACAACTATGAAACAGCTGAAGGAGTGAGTCTTCCACGTTCTACACTCTACTGCCACTACCTGCTGCACTGCCAGGAGCAGAAACTAGAGCCTGTCAATGCTGCCTCCTTTGGGAAACTCATCAGATCTGTATTCATGGGGCTACGTACACGACGCCTGGGCACACGGTAACACCATCAAACACTTAAACTGAGCTGTAGAGACATGATGGATCATATATTGGACATGGGAGTGCAGACACATTTACATATGCACATACACAACCTTTTTCTATTCTATTCACATGAACTGTCCTGTATGATATAGTGCATTTCTCCAGCTGCCCATTACAAAACAGATTCCCTCCACTGCTTTGCTAACCACCCTAAGCGAAATAAACCATAGCAGGCTTTGCCTGATAGTTACGGGCACAGTTTCTGCAAATGTTTTTCCTATCCATTGAGTCTCTGTTAAAGCACACTTCCATGGTGAAAGTGACAAATACAAATGTGTGGCACACCAGACATCTCCCAACAACGGATTTTCCCATCTGATACATGTAACACATGCATGCAGGTTAAATGCAGTACTTACTTATTGTATAAATCTGTTGTCATCATCTTATACTAAAGCTGTGCAGTGTTAAATCTACTTAGGGCTGGAACACATTTATGGAGCCATATACAATATCACATGTTGACTCATTCACACCAACAGCAAACTTTTTCTATTTTATCTTATTTATCTGTCCCTCACAGGGGTAACTCTAAATACCATTACTATGGGCTGAGGATCAAGGCCGGCTCTTCTCTCCTCCGTCTGATGGAAGACCAGCAGCATCTGGCCATGAGGCAGCAGCCCTTCTCACAGAAACAGAGGTACTCACAAAAACATACCCACAAATGATGTGGTCATTGGTCAAGAGTTGTGGTCATTGTTGTCCATCAACACAGCCAGCTACATTTAGCCTCACAACCAGCAGTTTTGTTTCAAAACTGCTTTAGCAAGAAGCACCAACTTCATGCATCACAGAACGCAAAATAAATCCAAGTAAGATGTAAATTTACTGAGTGGACCAACAAAACATTAACACTGTATGTGAAACTGTGAAATACAAATTATGATATTATAACTTTATAAACATAATTGGCAGCATTCAAACAATATTGTACAGAGCATCATTTTATTAACATAAGTAGGGCTGTTGTGTGCAAATCCTTTCTTGTGCCAATGTTAATTAATGACTTTTTTTTAAGTAATAGGTTGCTTAGCCTTTTGAAGGCTGAAGGCTGTATGTAATTTGTCTTATGTCCTTTCTCCCTGTTCCTGTCAGGTTGAAGCCAGTGCATAAGGTAGAGGGAATGACCAATGGCACAACATCAGGAGCAGGCCAGCAGCAGCAACAGCAGCAGGGGTCAGGGCATGTGGACATCAGCACCCAGGTTCAACAGTACCAGCAGTTCCTAGGTGAGTTCCTTGCTTTAGGTTACAGCACAACACAAAAGTGATGCTTATTATTTACACCATTATCACAGATTTAGTCTGCTCATGGACATACAGCTATATTCTACCATTGTATTAGTGCAGTTCCTGATTACTCCCTAAAACGTTTTGTTTTCTGTGTCTAGATGCATCCAGAACCCTCCCAGAGTTCCCAGACATCGACCTCCAGGGGAAGGCTCTGCCAGAGGGCATCGAGCTGGACCACATAAAGAGCTTCCAGTTGCTCTACAGAGAACACTGTGAGGTAACCAGCTAAACGGACATTGGTTTCTTCACATCGTCACAGTCCTGATAAAAGGTCTAGACAACTAAAAATACATTAAATAAAGACTGTGTGTGTGTACAATGGGTGTGCGGGGCTTTTAATTAACTAGACAAAATAAAATGCTCGCTGTGTATAAATCAAATCAAATCAAATTTATTTGTATAGCCCAATATCACATACAATGCATGCTGTATAACTGGGGGATGGGTGGAGGTGTAAATGAAATCAGACTAACTTATAAATAAAATGGAACAGAATGGAAACAATAGTAGGATATTTTGTACATTAAGACCAATTAAAATGGAAACTAATTTTCCTCTGTTGTTTTTGGCATTTCCAATGAAATGTTGTCATTTTGTCTTTCAGGCTATATTGGATGTGATGGTCAACCTGCAGTTTACACTGGTAGAAACCCTGTGGAAGACCTTCTGGAGGTTCAGCCAGAGTCAGTCTGGAGATGCAACATTGGCTGTGTGAGTCTGCACTCTTTGGCAAACATTTAACATTCAGTTTTTGTCCAAAACAAACAGCAGTTAGAAAATTACTACTGCTTAGCAGTTACCTTTTGCACTTAATATGTAAGCAACTAGATAAACCCAGAAAGACTTGCCTTTACTCGGACTGTGAACATCAAAAGCAACCAATAACAGTAAGAGATATAATGAAAACACTTACAGTATGTCTCAAGAATTAAAATAATTATTGGGAAACAATGAAACACTGAGCATAAGTTATTGTTGATGAAATAATCAGATGTGCAAGTTTGAAAACGCTGACTAGAAAATGTGGGAAAATATTCCTTTTGATGATAAAATATGTGGTTTTTTTGCAGTCATGATGAGTCAGAGAAGCGTCTCCCTAAATCCTGTCTGGTGTTGCTGTGTAAGTATGACCCAGTGCTGCGCTGGAGCCGCGACTGTGACAACAGCCTTTACCAGGGACTGGTGGAGATCCTCATCCCTGATGTCCTGAGACCCATCCCCAGTAAGGCTCTATACTGAGCATGATTATACTGTCAAACACCATGCAGAGAGTAATACCACAACACACAGCAAAGCATCTCAGAATAATATCCTTTTACATTAATTAGCTGCCAACCCTCTGGCTTGAAAACTCATCCCACAGAATAATTGTGGGGTGTGAAAATTCTTGAGCGCCATTTTTACATTTATATTTGCTTTTAAATCTATACTCTTCCACAGGTACATGAGTCCAACTGAGTTTACCCAAGATTTTATGCATCAAGACAGAAAGAAAAGGGGAAAACAAAGTCTCAGAACTGCCCACTGCCCCTGCTGCTCGTCATTTAAAGCACTGTACCATAGGCATTAAACAGTTTTCAAACTAAAAGCAGCAGCATTAAATTCTCTGATCCTCTTTTCTCCTCCTGTTCCTAGGTGCCTTAACTCAAGCCATCCGTAACTTTGCCAAGAGCCTGGAGAGTTGGCTGACCAATGCCATGATGAACATCCCTGAGGAAATGGTCCGCATCAAGGTAAGTTCCCAGTGTTTTAGCTTACACGTATTTTATATTTCAGTTTGCCAAAACCTAAGCATAAAAAGTGGATGACAACTTGGACATAGGTTCTCTTGTTGCCTGTGCTAAGTGGCCATGGTGTAAGCACACAGTATAATATGCTGAGGTGTCCTGTCCTGTACTGAGGTGTCTTGTCATATTTTTGATGTCTAACTACGCACACACACATGCTGTTCTCACATCGTTCTCATCCTCTCCATGTCTTCTGTCAGGTAACGTCTGCCAATGCATTTGCCCAGACACTGCGTCGCTACACCAGTCTGAACCACCTCGCCCAGGCAGCCCGCGCAGTCCTCCAAAACACAGCACAGATTAACCAAATGCTGTCGGATCTCAATCGCGTTGACTTCGCTAATGTCCAGGTTGGTGCAGTCTCTGAGCATTGTACACAGACAGCCTTCGTGACAAATCAGATGCATTGGACAATTTACACAATCTACAGCATTTTCTCACTTTACTGTCCACTACTGAAAATACTAATGGTCTTACCCTCACCCCCTCCACTCTTTGCAGGAGCAGGCTTCGTGGGCGTGCAGGTGTGAGGACCGCGTCGTCCAGCGGCTAGAGCAGAATTTCAAACTAACCCTCCAGCAGCAGAACTCTCTGGAGCAGTGGGCTGCTTGGCTAGATGGTGTGGTTTCACAGGTCCTGAAACCGTACCAGCAAAGCCCTGCCTTCCCAAAGGCTGCCAAGCTCTTTCTGCTCAAGTGGTCCTTCTACAGGTGTGAGGGCACAGTGGTTGTTTCACTATAAAATGATAGTGTGGAAGTGAAATTGTTGTATAATATGAATTGCAAAATTACTATATGTAATTCCTCCCACCTCTGTCTTTCAGTTCTATGGTGATCAGGGACCTGACCCTGCGTAGCGCAGCAAGTTTTGGCTCCTTCCACCTCATCCGCTTGCTGTATGATGAGTATATGTACTACCTGATTGAGCACAGAGTAGCCCAGGCTAAAGGAGAGACCCCCATCGCTGTCATGGGAGAGGTATACACACACGCACACTAGTCTAAATGAAAGGATTATCTGAACCATATTTACAATACTTACTAATTCTCCCCTCGCCCTCAGTTTGCTAGTTTAGGCCGAGGACTAAACCACGTGGACCCTGACAAAGGTAAACCGACTCCTTGATTTGATTTCGCTGCACTGCACTATGTTACTACTGCATCTCAGACAGTTAGCCTCTGCGTTGTTTTATAATTAATTTCCTTCCTCTTTTCTGTCCCAGAAGAGGAAGAGGAAGAGGAGGAGGAGAGTGATGAGGAGGGTGAGCTGTCCATCTCCTCGGATGGGGCGGTACTCGGAGATGAATCCCTGGAACCTCCTGCCAAGCTGGCCAGAACTGATCAGAGAGTGCTCTTCACCACCGGCTCAGCTGACAACTAACTATAGATAACACTAGGAGACATGGGTTGGTTTTATTGATTACACCAACACACTGATGTACAAAGAACACTAATTTATACACTTGATATTAAATGTATATAGATCTTGTAAATGTGAGTGTTTGCACATCCACCGCAGTCTATCCCACATATTGTAACTGTCCCACATGTTTACACACACACACGCACACACACACACACACATTTAATAGTGCTGCAGCCTGAACGGCACAAAAGCACGCCCATTTGCCTGCTGTAAGCACAGACTCTGCCTGGCACAATCGAATATTGACATAGCAACAGGTTGTGGCCTCACTAATGACCTGACTCTCCTGATGCAAATAGAAAAGCAACGAAGTTTAACCACCTGGGATGAATTGTACGGATTGTTAAAAATAAAGACCAGGCATGTTTTTATCCTCATTGTGTTGAGACATGCAGTGTCTCCTGATCGCCCTGGATCGTCCTTTTTAAAACTGTCACTGCCGTATAAAAGTGGTCGTGAAAAATACTGTGATGTGTGCAAATGGAATTAAAGTGGGAGGAGGGTGCAAACTAGACCAAAAGGTTACTCAGCATTGTGTGCCCACGTAGTTGTTAGCAATCTGTTGAATTCTGTGGGCCGTTCAGAACAGAGAGACACTAATGAGAAGCAGCAGATGATTGGGATCATGGGGCATGGTTATGTTTCATAGCCTCTACTTTGTGTTTTTCTGTGTGCTTGGGTCACTCCACTTTGCTGTTACATCTTGGGTTTGACTGCGTTTTCACTGAAATGTGTATGTTGCTGATATGTGCAACTGGTTGTGTGATTGTAATAATGCCAAGTGTTGATTGTCTCTTCTGTGGGTATTTTTAAGGCATTCAAATTTTGATTTTTTTTTTGGGAAGTGTGTAGATTTTGTTTTTGATTTTGTTTGCCTGTAAAGAAAATATGTGGTCTTGGAGTGCCTGACACAGCTACTACCCATACTTGTAAAAAGAATTATGGCTGTGGAACCAGGGCTCCAGTTTGTTGCTGCAAAAAATTCTCTCTTTTATTGAATATCTTTTTAAACGAGAGAGTTATGTGTCATATATTTATGTTCTTCATTCCTTTCCATTCCACATGTTCCTCTGTGGCCTAATTTTCCTTCGACATATCATTTTTCTTGCCTTATTTAAATGTATTTTTCCATGTCTGTGCCAAACCTGTTTGCTTTATTCCGAGATCCCATTGGTTTTCTATGTTTTCAGGAGGACTGTGCTTGAGTAAAAATGCTGATATACTGTACTTATAATCTACTGTATATTTATCCACTATTTTGGATTTTGTTGTGTCACTAAGTGAACCTCTTGTGCAGTGTTCGGTGCTGTGTTGTCACACATTGTAAGCAACCTTTGTGTGCACTATTGATTTGTATACAGACTGTAGGTTAAATTTTGAATCTGTCATCATCTGTTGAATTTTCCACATACAGGCTAATGCTCTGTTTCTTTGCACAGTTTGACTGTTGTCTTTAAAATTGTCTTTTATTTTTTTGGTTGTGTTTTGAATGGTGGGGTGAAGTTCAGAGAGCTGGATGAGAGATCTGATGGCTCTTTCTGCACAGTCCTCCATTGGCACTTATTTTCCTTTTCATTTCATTGCATCTTGCATCTCCACCTTCCTGCCAATGTCTTCATTCTGCTTCAATTATCCATGAAAACACTGCAAAAATTGAATTTTTGTTTTTAAATCTTTTTATTGCTGCAATGCGCATCTTCAAAAAGCATTGCTAGCCCCAAACCAGCATGTTATCCTGTTTCGGGAGTTTAATGCTACCACAGCCGATTACATATCACTTTAGTCTATAAATGATCCACAGCATATAGAATGGCCATTGTTTAACCCAGTAAGGAAAATGTTTTGTCATTTTATAGTGCTTGGTTTCTTATGTACAAAACAAATAGAAAAAAGATGTCCAGTGGCAGTGTTTTATGAATTTGGTCAGCTATGACTGTGCCTTTGGAGGTGGTAGAATGCAAATCAGATGTTTTTAATTTTAAAGATATAAATAAAAATGATTTTTAAAATTGCACTTTTATTCCTTTCTTGCTTTATTTTGCTAAATGTTGGCAGGCTTGCATCTGTTTTAAGCATTGACACGCTCCTATAGGCTAGTTATGCTCTTTGCAATCACTGAATCTCATTTTGTTCAATCAACACTGTTTGGCCTCCTGGGGATTAACACACACTCATGCCAGTTACCAATTCTGTTTCCCTAAAATAAATTGATATGTAATAAGTATGAATTGGGCACAGAGAAACCACAAATGACAAAAAGAAATCCTTCCTGCTGCTCATGCATTAATGTATTAATTGCAATGTGCTGTCAATTTTAACATCGTAAAGTAGTGATAGCATGAAGGCTGTACAGGCAAAGGTTGGGGTTAGACAGTGGAATTTAAAATTCTCAATACAAAATTGTATAAACTTGTTTAAAATGCTTTACATTCCTTGTGATATGAAATTGCAATTTTCAAGACATTTAAATGAGCTCAATTGAGTCAAATTTTCATTTTGGCCCAATATCAATCAAAATGATCAAATTAACTAAAACCTCTCATGTGAAATATGTAGCATATGATATAAATTATAGAACATTTGACATTAGCCTGACCACCATACATCTCTTTTGGTCCTGCCAGAATTCTCATAAACCCTCTTCACTCTAACCTGCAAAGTATTCCAACCATGCTGAAGTTAATAATTAGAAATAGAAAACATTAGTACCTTTCAGCAAGAATGAAAGATAAGCTGTTTGAATGAAATGTATAACTGCAGATTTTGAGCTCAGCAGCCCTGCAGTCTCGGGTAGATTAACGCTGACATCTAGTGGTGAATTCCCATAGCTGTCTTTGTTAGGTACATAACCAAGTACAAACAAAAATGAATGTTTTAAATTGTTTTAAATCATCTTCTAAAACAATTTAAACAACAGCTTATTATCAAAATCAGTATTGCTGCTGACCATACAGATACATACAGAATATGAACTCAAAGGTGACTTTCAGAATACAAAACATTAAATGTAATAAGAGTTCAGACATAAAGCCACTTGACACATGATGCATTTGTTTTTATTGTACAGTTTTAACATACTAAAGTCTTCAAAGAACACTTCAGTCTGTGGTATGATGTTAAACAGGTAATATGACATTCAGTAATGGACAAAGCCCTTCCTATATATTGTATCTGAGTGATCCTCTTTGCACTTTAACTGGTGGTTACAAGGGTGGTGTAAACACAATTCACCCAGTACTGCAATCAGCCAATTTCCCTGCTTCCATCTGTTTTGCGCGGCCTGGATCAAGTTCATAGTGCGACAGCATAACAGTGTGAACCCCACACTTTGTCCCTGAACAAACTCATGTGGTCCTGCACTGCTCCTTGGTGTGATGTGTTGAATGCAGACGCCAGGCCAACTACGAGTTGCACTGCACGGGGCCTTGAAGCACACAGACACACGCTGTTCTCTTTCTCGAGTTTATCCATCTCACAGCTCTCCTGGAGGGTGTGGTTGTAAAACCAGCCTGGGGAATCTACCACAGTGATCTGCCTCTCTGCCACCATACTGTGGCTATCCTCACTGTGCGTCGTTACTCTGCTATGAGCTATGATCAACTGGAAATGCATCTTTCCTCAGAATGGTGTTGCCGGCTGAGCTCTTGGCTGATCACTGTGCACCAACCATCACTCGTCTTTAATGTGCTGGGGGCTTTTTGCCTCATGTGCAAATTTGAACCAAAAATAAATGAGTATTATAAGAGTATTTTCATCTTAACTGCATTATTAAGGTTACATAACAAGCTTTATTTGAAAACAATGTTTTGACACTGATGAGAGTAACAACTAACGTAAAATGACTACAGAGATACAAAAGAAAAACAGCCATGCCCTAGGTACGTAAAGAACATTAAATGCAATAGTTTTAGAAATAGTTGTGACTTACCTTCAATGAGTGCTCTGGGTTTCATTCTTTGCGCCTGCACTTCTGCAAACCTCTTTGAAGCTTTTTCAACAGATGTGTGTATTTTGTCTCCCTCAGCTTTCCCAACAGCTCTGTGAACAGAGAAGTGATGGCCACCATTTACCGCAACCATTTCCTCTATTTTCTGAAGAAGCATCATGACTTGACTGCTGTCTAGGTTGTTCTTGATACTGAGAATATGTTTTCTGTTTCCACACTGCGTAAGAAGCCGTTTCAGGGCTGGCCAGGCGCTGATGTAGGATTAGGAACCTTTCATCGCTACATGGAGCATCTACGCTAAACAGCACAATAGTGTGATTAAAGATTCTGTCATGGAAAAGTTCCAGGTGTTCCTCCAGTGATTTAATTAGGATTTTAGGAAGAAGAAGAAGAAGGAAGGCATGGATCCCTGGGGGACACAGATGGACGCTGCTCTTGATTTCTAACTGATCCTGTTGAGGGGTATTTTTTTGTGGATAGTTCCACTGCTGGCCTGGAATATCAACCATAATTAGTTTACCATGTACTTTGTAATTCCTGCTGTCTTTTCTGTTGGTGTCAAACACATCTTTACCTAGTATGGTGTTCCCCGTTTCACTCGTGTTACTGGGCATTGCCACCTGCTTCTCTCCCACTTATCGATACAACCCTCAGCTGTGGAGAGTGATGACTTTGGCTTGTAACAAACGTCCAGTATTTTGATTAGCATTATTGGGTTCTATATCATTTTATCGATTATTTTGTTGAAGGAACAATTTGCCCAAGGACTTTAGTTGAAAACTTTTCATGTAAGTCAAAGATTAGCAGCGTTTTTCTCCTTGACACTTTATTTATGAATTATTTGATTTATTTTCCTGCTGTCCTATCTTAAAAGACCAAATCTCATCATCTCATTGTAGCTAGACAGCAATTTGTGATTACAATTCCAGAAGTTCAAGTCCTGCAGTGCATTTTCCCACCATGATACCTCCAACGAGATGCCACACACAGAAAGACACACCCTCTGTTATCCATGAGAAACATTTACATGAATACACCAGTGTCAAGCAGAGAAATTGTATAAGGCTCAAAGAAAAGGTTTTACTGGAAACTCTAGTGTCATATTATATATTATATTGCATTATACAGTCTAATTGATTTCTGTCTATATCTTAAACAAACACACTTTGCTACCGCAGATTAAATTACTTTACGTAACACAGAAAATATTTTTTACATTTTTATTTCACACATACTATTATAATGTCAGAAATTACTAGTCTTGTCGTACTCACGTCGTTAGTTACTCGTGTGTAAAAGTAAATTAATTAATTAAGGAATGATTTCATCCAACAGAGGCGCTGTCAGTTTCCCCTCTCCATTTGATGAGGAACTACACGCCATCTTTGTTATGGGCGAACAACGCCGCATGATGACGCAGCGATGATCTGTGTTGTGATTGGACGAAGTCTCTAAAGTCAGAGGTCGCGTACATTTGGCGCTCTTCGTACACAGACAGTCTGGCGCGTTTTTAAACGAGCGGCAGAAGCAAACATGTAATTTGTATTCATATTAGCACATTTTAAGGGAAATATCGGTGTCGGTTTTTGCATGTTGCGTTCCTTTATCTGTCGCTGCCATGTGGAAAATGTTTGGAGCACTTTTGGGATACATGACGGACACTTGACTTTGGAGCGTTTAGCAAATTGCGCTACCTTGTTTCACAGTAAATTTTAGTAACAAAGCTTCTGTCTGTCGTGTTTGCACGATGTACTTTATCCTTGTTGGTCTTTTACACACACGAGGACTTGAATAAAAAGGTCAGAGGACATTCTCGTAAGTGGAAACATTACCGCTCTGTGAGTGGCTGGCTTACCTTTGTGTAGTGGTTATTCTGCTGTCATTCATCTCTACAACTAACACTTGTCACGAAGCCTCTAAACAAAAACAATGTCTGTATGTTAGTTTAGTTGCTCTTCCTGTGTACATTTGACATGTAGGCATGGTTTTGGATAGTCAAAAAGTGATACAAGTATTGCTAACCGCTCTTTATGCGTCTTTTCTCGACAGTAGAGCACAGGTATCAGTGGTAATTATTAGTCAAATGCTAGATTTGGACAAATTGTGGTTAGTTTTTTTTAAAGGCGACATAACAATATGATTATTTTTTTTCTATATTAGGTTTTCAATTCAAAATACATAAAGCAAAGTGGTGGACACATGGTCAAATATTTTAATACAGATTAATCAAAAATTCGCTCAGCATCTGTGTAAAAATGCTTTGCAGACGTCAGATGTGCACCTGCTGTTTCGAGTGTTTGTTTATATTGTTCATGTTGGACAAGACTGTATAATGTAAACTGTGTTAGTTTTGGTGTAGGACTTTAGAATTGTCTTCATACACAAAAACAAATGTGTGTAAAAAGCCAGTTTTATTTTGTTTTAGTTGAAATTTTGTTACAACCTACTACAAATGAATGAATGAGTCAAGGAGTTACAAGTTGGCTGATTTAAACATGCAAGATACGACTAGTCACCAGTTCAATTGCTTTCTAACTAAGACAAAAAATGTTAACTTCTAGTTATCTCACCATCTTTGCAGTTTGTCCTCTAGCTTTAGTAATGTTGCTGTCCTTAGACCACTGGGACACTCTGTTATCTGGTTGCCTTAAACATTGATGTCCTGTGAGGTGATGTGCTGCTGTTTCTGTCCTCCATGTACTGTAAATATGGTATAATATATCATTTTCTCTTGCATTAGGTCCCTTCACATTATGGCTGGTGTTGTGGCTATGGCATCTGTCATTGAGGACTTTGAGACTCAGGTACTTCTATGATATTGATTTGACCCTAGTATAGCAATGCGTTAGCTTTTATTTATGCCAAGTGTTTGTCTTTATTCATATGGTTTCTCATACCTTATTATTTGTATCTGCCTTTTTATTTTTCACAGCCGTGCAAGAAATCACACAAGCATGGCAGCAGTCCTGTTGCCAAGACAATCACAAACTACTTCTCCGTCGTTCCCAAGCCTGCAGAGAAAACTTTTTCTCCACCCCGCTCCAATATTACGGATTACTTTAGCCGAAAAGCATCGTCCTTCAGGGAAAAGACCAGCACACCAGAACAGTCAAAAGAGAATTGCCTGCTGTCTCAGTCTGCAGAAAAACACAACAGCATAGAGACCGCAGTGAAACAGCCTCCTCAGAAACGGGGACGAAAGGCCAGCAAAGCTGCCAGAAAACTTATGAGTGTTGAGAGTGTAAATTCCACTGGGGATGAAAGCTGCATTATTGTAGAAGAAGCAAATGGAAGTTCAGTCTGCAGCTCAGGCATCCTTGGCAGTGATACAGCAGCTCTACTCGCCCAACTTAGTGCTGATGATTGCATCGCCACCACAAACACGGAGGGGTACGGCAGTAAGACTATGAATGTTGAGCAGGTCCTTAAAGATGGATATCATGAAGACATCTCCAAATGTGAGAGCCATGTAAAGCTTAAATCAGAATTGAACTGTAATACCATATCTGAAGTTGTACCATTAAAAGATAACGCAAAACACACCAGACCTGCTGCACGAAATCCCAGGAAAAGACAGCAACAGGAAGCAAAACATTCTGAGTCAGAGGAGAACGAGGCAGAGAGATCCTCGTGTGATGTTAGCATGGAGGTTAATGTGGGTGACGAATCTCAGTTAAACACCAGCACAGTCACCATCTCCTTTGAGGATTTTGTGCGGAGTCACAACCATGGGAATGAAGATGAGGAAATTGAAGAAAACCGGGTCAAAGGAGAGGGGGTAATTACAATAGAGGCAGAGGAGATGGACACTGAGCTGGATATTCCTAAAGGTGAAGAAAAGGTGGATTCTATGGAGCCTTCTCTCCAAGTCTCACCCAGAACCCTCACCATACAAGCTGAGGTACATGCAGTCTCACCAAAACAGGAAGCAACCAGGGCTGTGGGAAAGATTGCCTCCATCTTCACTAAGAAAAAAGGGGCAGTGAGCCCTGCAGAGAAGATGTCATCTCCTTGCTTAGAGGCTGGACATCAACCCTCTTCTCCCTCTGTAACTCTCAAGCGCAAATCAAATGTAGTTCTTCAAGAGGAAGATCTAGAACTTGCTGTGGTTGAGAGTGAGTCCACACCCAAATGTAGTGAGGCGGACAAGAAGCAGTTCTTGGCTGCCTTTAAGCAGCCCAGCATGGAAGGCTCCAAAACCAAGCCTGGTAAGAACCAGGGGAAGCAGAAGCAACCTGGAGAAAAGACCTTGGATACTGCAGACAAAGGTGCTGAAACGGACAGTGTAGCTCTGCCCGTTGTAGAGCAAGGCATTGCTGCTTCTCGCGAAAAGAAAGCCACTAAAAAGAAACCAACAAAAAGGGGTAGAAAGAAGGTTGTAGAAGAAAAGGAGGCTGTCACCACCTCATCTGCATCTACTGCTGAAGAAACTGCGATTGTTGAGGTTGATGCTGAAACAGAAGAGTCCTCCATTACAACATCTCCCTCCATCCCAGCTGTGAGGAGGTCTATAAGAGAGGCAGTCATCAGACAAGTACCAGGGTCCACAGCACCAACGCGTGTCCAGAAGAGCAGGAAAAAGGACACGTGGAAGGATGCTGCAGTGTTACCACAGGACAATCCAGTGAAGATGTCCACCCCAAAGAGATGCAAGTCCAAACATGGAGTCTTTGTGGCAGAGATTGTGTGTCCACCTGACAAAAAAGAAAGTCCAATCAGGTGACACATGCTTATGATCTAATACTGTTAGACAATCTTTATGTATTGTTGCCTCGTTTGTTCATGTTCAAATCAAAAATGTCTTAATTTTATCTTTAGGATCAAATTTACTCGGGTCTGTCAAAATGTTTCCGTGTCCAATGCTGCAAGTGAAAGTGATATTCACACTCCTTTGGCAACTAAAGTAAGTATAATCATTCTTTACAAAGGTACTATGTCTTCATGTCCTTAGCTGTGTGGCTCAATAAACTCATTGCACGACTTTATTAGCATGTTATATGATTTATCCTCAGACATCAGATGCTTGTAAGAGGAGGAAACGGGCAAAGAAGTTGGTGGAGAAAGCCAAAGTGATCCAGCAGAGCAAGAAAACTGCTGTTGAGACAAAGAGCACCTTAAGGCGTTCATCACGGACAGAGGCCTCCCTCAAGAAGAGCTACTGTGAAGATGAGGTACAGAACAAATAATTCTCAATCTTCAATCACGTTTAAAGCAGTTTGGACTTTTTGATTTGAGTCAAGCAGGCTTTTGTTCCTCCTCCCATTAGTGAGCTTTAGAACATTAATTTTTATGTAGGAAAATTCATTGTTCGTACACAATCAGCTTGATTGATAGAAATGGGGAATAAATCTAATCCATGTATTTTGTTCTGTTTTTTCTCTTACAAAAACACTTGATTATTTTGTCAGGATTCAGTCATCTGCTTAGATGACGGCAACCAGATTGCAGCTATTGAGAAGATACCAGAGAAGACTAAATCACAGAAGCCTTTACGGAGCCTACACGATGTGCTGGGCAAAGCCACACCTGTTGGTAAAGAGAGTAAGACATGTTCAGGTATGTTTTCCAACATTAAGTTCTCATGTATTGTTTAGCATTTTTGTTGTAAACTCTAGAAAAGACACCAATGGTTCCACATTTCTTCCTCACAGGCTCCAAAGTGGGACAGTTAAGCCAAGAGAGAAGTGCGCGTAGACCATCGGCAGTGGTGTCCATCTTTGACGAGAGCAGTCGTGAGGGCTCTGAAAACTCTCAGGATGACGAGCAGTTCAGAGCACGCAGGGAGTTCTTGAAGAGTGGCCTCCCTGAGTCCTTCAGGAAGCAGATAGCCAAGACCGCTGCCACCAAGGAGGCGTTCTTCCTATCCTGTTCCTCCTTTCAGCCAGTTATACACATGAGGCAACCACCTAAGGGTACAACATTTATTCATTCATAGACATAACTGACTCATAATGAAGCAATGTTGAATGCAACTCACTCAGAAGTTCCCGTGTGCGTCCCACTGACAGATTGCCGTCTCTGGAGCTTACCGTGGCCTGAGTCTTCATTTCTGTGTCGTCTGAAGGAGCTTTGGTGCCAAACGTCCGTCCCTCTTCCATCTGTTATGGGCTCCTTTTGGTGGAAGACAGAACCGGCCTGTCGAGCTGTTTGTGAAAGTGTACGTTAAAATGACTGTAATGATCGTGGGAATTGGCTGATTCTCTGAGCGCCTCTCCCTGGACTACATTGTCAGCTCCAGTGGACAGTTCTACTTCAAAAGCATCTAAATACTGTTGGCAGTGTAGTGTTGTATTTCTGTTTTGTCTCTTCGTGTTGTAATCTTTATTTTCCTGATATATGAGCAAACATATATGTTGTGATTTCATGACGGTATATTTCCAACACGGCTACAGTTAAGTTTAATGGTAGAATACCAATAGCAACTCACGTATTTGTCCCTTTTCAGGGTTCTGGCTGGAGGCCTGAGATCTCAGAAAGTGTTCGTCGACTTCTCGTGGAGGAAGTCAACACCTTTAACCCTTCCTTCCCTGTTCAGACGTTCCTTTCTCGCTTCCTGAAGAGACGTACTGACCACCTGCAACAATGCAACGCCTCAGGTATGCCAGACAGTGAGCCATGGCACTCCTGATTTCAGCACAGTATATTCAGTGTTACCTCTTTATTTACCCAACTGCAATTTCAATAACCACAAATTATTGTTTTTAGATGATAT
>OMOW01101768.1:0-11055 GCA_900312555.1 Lamprogrammus exutus | reverse complement strand
TATTCTGGGTGGGCCCTGCTTGATAGTCTGCTGGGAGCCACCCCCCCTGCTCCTTCAAGTCTTCCTTCGCCCCCTCCCTCCTGCCCAACTGACATAGCAAGTCTAAGCCTCGGACTTCTCACATTCCCACCTCACCCAGTAAAGTAACAGGCTCCATTTACGCCCCTCTGGTGTTGCCCCAGCAGTTGCTGTGTTTGTGCATTTTTATGGATAGCACTTTGTGTATGTTGACTTCAGTTGAAATTAAACAAAGTTGTTCCTAAAAGGGCCCATGGGTGCTCACTAATGTGTGTAAGACACCAAACTGGTTTCTGTAAGATTTGTCTTAAAGGGACACAGTAACCTTTTCCCCAAGGACAGAAGTACTTGGCTTAATGTTTGACATCACTGACTCAGTTAAATTTGACAGCGTTTGTTGTTAAAATTTCAAAGACCTCAAGAACATTTGCCCTCCTGACTATCTTACTCTGCCAGTTGCCTATTAATGGCTGATAAACTGTGAGGTGTGTGTCGTCACAAAGTGATTCACATAACCGAATTAAAAAAACAAGACTTAACAATTAAAAGATTAAACCCTTCAACTATAATTGTTAAGGTTTTACTTTGCTTAATGGATCGAATTAATTTCTCAGTTTATTTTTTTATCAACCTAATAATTTACTTTAGGAAATGTCAAAAATAATGACAAATGCCCATCACAAATTTCCAGGACCTAAAGTGATGTATTAATCATACAAGTGTATGTCTGACAACACCAGAAAACCCAAGGTATGGACGAGAGAACAAGTTTCTCTTCTCTTGTCTCTTATCTTTCTTTATTTGTTATGTCTTCCTCATTATACCACTGTATGAGATGAACCTCGCCCTGTTCAGGCAGCTACTACAGTGTTATCAGGCCCAGGTGCGTGTGTGTATACATTGTTTACAGCAGGGACAGAGGTCGTTTACTGCTTGATGCCCTCTTACAGGATACCTTTTTATGACACCTGTGAAGGAGTGGACAGAACCTGAGCCATGGAGTGTGCCTTCACAGTTGTTTTAAGGCCCCGACGGAATATGCAATTTTGTGCTTTCACAGATGAAAGTGAAGTCACGAGAGGATTGTGATGCAATCTTTGCTCATCGATTCAAAGTGGCAGTTCTTGATTGCCATAAGAGATACGCCCACTGATGGCCAACTTAGTGCTGCTGCTGCAACACGAAATTTAGGCCTAAATTCTGACGGTTTGACTGCTGCCACGTCTATAAACGAGCTGATGGAAGACAAGTTGATGTTGCGTTTCTGCCTGCACAGTTTTTTTCTTCTCCCCTGCTTGTTGTAGTGCTACCACCCGTACACTTGTAGGGTGTGACCTGCAATGAACTTTGAAGATTGCTGTAATTAGTTTTCAGGATAGAGATTAGTATTGTTAAAAATATCGAAAAGTATCAGTACTAAAGCGATACCGATATTTATTTAGCAAAGTATCAATTCTACAGCCTACATATGAAATGCGCATTCCAATTAGTACTTTTTACTTTTTACCATGCTGTTTTACATGTACTATTTGCATTTGTTGACATTAGAATGTGAGGCTTTTTGACCACCTCAATAATAGTATTCGTCATTACTGTGAAAATGAAGCTATTGTTAGTGTTTACCGATTGTTTTTGCAATTTATTGTCTTTTCTCCAAACCTTTCTCCACTCCCCTTACCCCGAGGTTTCGAATATGGTATCGAATTTCAATACTTCTCCAAGTATCGTATCAAAGTTTGAAATTTTAGTATCGTGACAACCATTTTAGAGACAAACATCACCACCGTCCAATTGCATATTAGGTGATGATCTGTGTGTTGCCCATGTGCAAATGTGTAATCTACCTATGACTGAGGCTCTGTAACACAGTGACATATGCTTTCCCAGCTAACCACACGGAGATTCCCTTTGATTTAAAACCAGACCACCCCTCTGCCATGTCTGTCCAGCCCGCATGGCTCTGCGCCCGTAGCAGTGGGCAGCGCATCACTCGTTTGGGTGGGCGTTTTGTTGAGCCTCATTTCATTATCTGGCAGAAAAAAAGGAACTGTCTACTGTTCAGGTAATATAAATCTACCAGGTGTCAGGGCCTCGGCTCAGACTGTGGAACTGTGCTTACATCTTATCCATCCTGGTAAGGTGTCGCAGAGTCCAATTTAGCCGTGCCAAACATAACCTTATTGGTCAGTGTTATTGTCAGCTGCTCAGGACTGGCAGGTGTCCTGGTATTGTAGTGTGTCCCAGCCAGCTCATTTAATGTCTCTGACAGGAGATGGAAATGAGCCAAGGTGAATGACTTATCACAAATGTCATCTGGGATGATATAGCGATGAATGCTGAAGGTGATAATGCGTGAGGTTAGGGTGCTTGAGTGATGTCTGTGTTCATTATCCCTTGCTGGATGAAAAGATTCAAGGACTTCATTCAAATGGTTTCTTGTCTTGCACAACTTTTCTTTCATTTCCTGGCACTATATACAGTAATGCAAATGTAAACTAAAAGATGACTAAGTGTGGGCAGCCACAGCAGAGACAGACATGGCCTCTTATGGCTTCAGGTCATGTCAATCAGCCTAAAGATGTCAAAATCCTCCAAACATGTAAAGTGACACCGGCACTGCAAAGTGGACAAGGTGAATCCCATAGCCAATATACTGTGACGTTCCCTTGGACAGCCTGTTGATTGATGACGGTTTTTCCGTCCCGTATCACCCGTGCCGAGTAACCCTGACTCAAAGCATTTTGGACACAAAAATACAGCAAGCAACTGGTGCAGGGGCCACAGAATGCCACATACCATGGTGTGATTGACAGCTTCTAATGCATGGTTGCCCTGTCTGTTGCCTGACCAAGATGTTAGTCAGACTGGATCTGAGACCCTGATCCAGAGATCAGACATGAGCCAGCTGACTTTAGACTTTCAAAAGTCATTAATTCTCCTCTATTCATTATGTTTGTTTAAGCCACAATCCTTGCAGTGTGATCACAGTGCTGCTCGTGCCATGATTGTGTGTTACTGAACATGCTCCGCCAATGCATGGAGACAGTTATTCACCTTTTGGATAAAGCTGTCTGTTTTCAGATGTCTTTTTAAATTTTTATGGTACGATGAGCACATGTAGAAGAGTCTCTGCTGTCTATACTTCATAAATTAGAGTTTATTTATCCAGGACAGTTGGCAGGTTATATTCTTTGCTCCAGAAATGCAGTGAACATGTGGGAGTTCTGTGGTAGGAAGGCCAGACTCTTACAAAACATGATTAGTTCTTCAACACACGTTCTTCTCACATGTAGCGTTAGGGCTCAGATATCTGGGAAAGGCATTTTGTTTTTGTTGTTCACACACTGTAGGTTACATATACAGTATGAAACAAGCAGTGCTGAGTCTCTTCACATGATATGGCCATTCTGGATAGATTAGACATTTTTTTCTCTCACCACAAGTGGCAGCAATGCTGGACTACGTAAACGTTTTGGAAAGTGTAAGCTTACGTAGAACACTCTTCTGAATTTCCTCACAGTTTGTGCATTTTAAGATGATTGAGACTTGAATTGTGGCTTGGGCCTTGGCTGGATTTCCAATGTGGAGAACAAGAAATCCTCTTCAGAGGGGCGACACAATGAAATATATATAATTAATAGTTCTGATATAATATACAAGATATGACGCTATGTTTTCACTGATTTTCAGCAGCATTAATGTGTAACCTGTCTTCTTTTCCATCTTATGGTGGTCTAACACAACCCTGTCACTTAAACTCCGAAGATGGTTTTGCCTTAAAATCAGGATATTCACGATCATAGTACGAGTGAGAATGTGAAGAGTGAAAAGCTTTCGGCTTTGACTGCATCCTGTTGTAATTATTTGTAAGCTTAACCATATGAATATAGTTGTTTTTTTAAACTTTATCATCTAGGGGCTGAGTGAGACAGGGGTGTGTGCAGTGATTCTTGGTAGGTACATATTAACTCACGGCTCAGACACAAGGCATAATCGTTTTGGCCTTTCACAAGTTAATGCTCTTTCATTAACCGCACTGGATCTTCCCTCTGGAACCCAGACTTAGTCAGCTGCTGTAGAGCCTTCACAAATACAGACAGGCAAAGGGTATCACTTACCATACATTTAATTTAGCTCTTCCATGAAGACCCCTTCTCAGAGCTGTTTGTGTGTGTGTGTGTATGCGTGTGTGTGTGAGACATGGTTAGAAGCAAGCTGTGGTGCTTACGTAAGACATTTGATCTAAGCTTCTTGTAGTGACATAGTTCAGGGAAAAGTGAACCCTTTGTAAACACACGCACACACTGTTCCATACACACACAGACATGCACAACAACTTCAACTCTTTGCAGCACAAATACTATGTGACTCTGGGGGTCTCCTACCCAGGTCTGCGTGGGCCTCAAATCCAACAGGTTTTTTAAAATTCTGCCATGCAATCAGCTGCTTTCACCTCATATTCCAAGTTGCACCCAGAGACCTGGGATAGCAGGTCAATGCAATTAGTTACATGACAGGATAGAAACCTGGATTGGGGCCCGTGTAGGACTGGATTGGAGTCTTGTGTGTTTATTGTATGTGCTCATTCCTCAGAGGAGCTGGTTAATCTGGAGTCTGCTGAGTTCTGCTGACTTTGACTTAAAATAAAACTTGAGGGCCAATCCAGAGAACATTTGAACAGTAATTTTGTGACCCATTGTGTCACTAATCTGTAACGCAAGTCTCAAGCTGTGGTGTTGTGCACTTTCAAAATGTACTTTGACCTTGCACACATCATGGTGGACTGGAAGACTTTAAGGACGGTATTATACTCAAAGCGTGTCAAATGAATTTAGTCTGTTGCGTCTTGAAAGGTGAATCACTGCGTGTCTGCAGAAATTCCTAGCCAGCCTTGGGTTGTGAACCTGCACACATCTGACACTCCTGCTATAAATTAGATTTACAATCCCTCAATCCCAAGTCTGACTACAGTGACCTTTGTTGGCCTTTGAACTGAACAGAAGTAAACATCTTGCCTCAGAGTCACCTCCTTTTATTTGTGTAATGCCACTATGGTGAGCTGACATGCTATTTATTATCACAAGAATATTACATCACTTTCATGCATTTGCCTATGTATGTTTATTGTTGTGTGGCGCAATTAAGGCTCAAAGTGCCCCACCCAGTGTCTCTTCCCTTCCACCCTGGGCTCAGAATCCCAACTGGACAGATGCACAGTTCTATTCCACTGACCAGAGCTGGGCTCTTTTATTTATAAATCACTGACACACAGCGTAGAGGTCCATTAAACAGCTCTAACCTTATTTGGTCCTCTCACGCATCTGCAGTAATATGTGCTGAGGGGACAGGAATGGAAGAGTCTGCTGTCCCCTTGTGGTGGACTCTGCACAATGCATTCAACAAGAACCATTGTTGAGTACTAAAACTGTCGTACAAAAGAGGCTTTGCCAGATTTGTTGCACGTTTGTCATGTTTAGTATTCATGAGCAAATAAGGGTGGGTGTCTGTCTGTGTATCTGTCTGTGTGTGTGTTTGCAGGGGGATTTGCGGGGCTACCTGTCTCAGCAGGATTGGATGTTCAGAAATGCTGAGTTGCTGCAGCTGCAGAGGATGGCCTGTGAAATTGCTGCTGGTGTCACTCACCTTCACAAACACAACTTCCTGCACAGGTAGCACTTAAGATGCAACACTGCAACATTCTCATGCCACGTTGCAAGGACTTAGCTGAACTCACAGACTCTCAGCACTGTGTGTTTCTCACTAATTTACTTGACAAATAACACAACTCTTGATTGGATGATGCTCAGTATGCCCGTGATGTTGAGGAAGCCCAGCGTTTGCTTTTGATGTTGTCACACATGCTTTGCATTTGTTGCAAAGTTAATACTGGATTGTTTTTAATGAGTAAAATGTTTTGATTGTAGTTTATTTGAAGGGTAAACTGAAATTTTATGTTTTCTAAATTACATAATAACAAATCAAATAAGGAATTGCATCTTAAATCATGCAATATAAAGATTATGTATGGCTGTCTTAAATGATTGATCCATCAGTAATATCAGTTCTACACATTATCTAACCAATAAATAATCAATTTCACATTCGCTTATCGATTTATTAGTAACACCAATATAATCTAATGGATTCCAGTACAACATGCATACAATAAGCCCTACCTTTGTGATGCTTATAATGTCAGTTTTTAATGACACGGTGCCAGAGAGGTGTTTCTGATATCAACCCTCCCACCTTGCCTGTACATGGAAGCGCGCAAAATATTGGATCTTACATTGTCCAGGTGTCTCTAATAAACTGGTAAATTACGCATAATTTCACACGGTAAGTACTCAAAAGCCTCTGAAGATGACTGTAAAAGCTTACGTCAACTCTCTCCAGTCTCAGGAGAACCAGAGTACCAAAAAAGGTGCGTACAGCAGAGAGGCTCTGTTTCATTTTCATTTTTACCCCAGCGTGTACTGGATGTCTGGTTACTAGCAGCCAGCGGGGTACAGGGGGTGTTTGGAACGTGTGCCGTGGGGCTCAACATACGATGCTCTGCCCATCAGCTCTATTTTGCATGCTCAGAATAAGCTCGGAGGGCTCCAATTACACAGCTCCCATGCATTGCCACGGTGTCAGCTGTCCTCTGTCAGAGGGATATGATGATTCTGCTCTTTGCATGTAAAAGGATAGCCACGTATTGGGCGTTGTTTTTTAATCTGTGTTACGACTCAAAAAGAGTTTTATGCGTAAAGTACTGTGAATGGCGATCGTAAAAATATTTCCGCGGCACTTTTGTTGAAAGGCCCCGATAATTGAAAGGTGACACAGATGAAGTGACTGTGATTACAACTTCATCTGTCAGAATTGTGACAGTAGCCGGTGCAACACCTTGCTGAGGTGCCCGACGGTGCTCAATTTCTGTGTGAGTTGATATCCAATCTTAAGGCCTTAGTTTTACAGTGCCAGTAAAAGCTGTAACCCTCCCATTAAGGTTAAGTTTGACAGCTGTACTTTGAACTTTTGTAAGCAGGAGTAAGACACTCTTTGTTTGGTTCATATCCTATCTTGGATGCAGATTCAGTTGTCGTTTGATGTACTGTGGCTGTATTTACAAAGCATCCTCATCCAGTGGCCCTAATGCTGAAATTCAAAGAGAAGTAGTAGCGATTCAATTTTCTTAGTTTTCTTCAAAATATAAATCCTAAATAAGGACAGTTAGAGACGTTCTATAGATTGTGAAGGTACAATGTATGAGGTTGATTTAGGTCTCATACACAGCAGTCAGAACAATGAGACTCAGCACTCTGAGTCTCATTGTTCACTAAATGTTTACGTTAAGATCCTTTTTAAAGTATTTTTATTGGTAATAATGATCATTACATGTGGTCATATGTGATATTAATCTAATATACATTTAAATCAAAAATAGGGCTCAAAAGCCTTTAATTGATGTGTGAAGAACATTAAGTATTTCAGTGTTCCATTAGCATGTCAAGTATTTAGATGTTTATTCATCATTCATTCATTCGTTTTGGATGTGGAGTTATTGTTCCGGATTCAAATCCGCAAATCTGCAAATTGTCTTCATTGCTTCTTAATCACAGCTAAGGTCAAGAAACTGCTTGGACACACTGCGCCAAACAACCTTTGCTGATTGTGTCGTGGTAATCGCTGCCATGTCACCGATTTGCCTTGTAGGGCAAAGATCTCGGACCTAATTCTCTACTGCTCTGTTGCTGTATGCTGGGCCCCTTGCCAGCCGCAGAGGACAGGGGACAGGAGAGTTTAAAATATATCTCCATTTATCTTACAGGGGTTTCAGCGAGTCTTGACAGAAGCAGGGCCATGTGCAAGCAAGACCACTAGTGTCAGCAGTGTTTCTTGTAAGGAGGGGGGGTGAAGGGGGCCCTGGAACTTGTGCACAGGGAATGCCACTGAGCTAAAGGGAAACCAAAGCCTGCTTCTTCCTGTGCGTCTTAATGTGTCTTAAAGGGTACTGAATATGCAAGAGAGGCTCTGAGCTTCTTACGCCCCCCCCTGGTAATGATGCTGCGTTGCCATGTGTGTCAGTCAGGAATAGCCAGAGCTTTGTCACATGGTTGAGAGCAGACGTCCTCGCAGTAGGGTTAAGAGCACATGATGGATTTCTTGTTGGTTTTTGACAAGATTGGTCAAAGTGTCGATTGTGGTTTTCACATTGAAATTATTATTTCCATTGTCATCCCTCTGTAAATTTACATTGGCTAAAGTCCATTTGGCAGC
This sequence comes from Lamprogrammus exutus, assembly GCA_900312555.1. NCBI lineage: Eukaryota > Metazoa > Chordata > Actinopteri > Ophidiiformes > Ophidiidae > Lamprogrammus > Lamprogrammus exutus. The sequence goes on along the minus strand of OMOW01101768.1, from coordinate 2,772 downwards.
CACTTTGTACTCGTGGTCTTTGCTTTAACTTTAGTCTTTAGACACCCTACATGAAAAAAAACACTGCCTCAACTTTTATCTGCGACATTTGCAGACATACAAAGCCGCCGCCAAGTGTGTCGTCTCAGCAGCGATCACACACTGGCCTGTGAGCTGAGCTTCATGATCAGTGAATAATTCCATAATTGTGAATTTGTCAGTCTAATCAATTCAGGTGTATCACACTGGTTTGTTTCCTTCTCCTCTCGTAGTGATTTGGCCCTAAGGAACTGCTACCTGACTGCCGATCTCACAGTCAAAGTTGGAGACTATGGAATTGGACCCTGCAGATACAAAGTAAGCGGGTGTTTGACTCAATTTCAACTGCTTTCAGGACAGATTTTCGGCAGTGTTATCATTAGTGTAAGGCTCTATATGGTGTGATCTCAACCGATGTTTTAACTCTTTTTAAAAAATGTATATGCATTTGACTTCTTTGAGAGTTGAGTTGCGTGTGTGCATAAATCAATTTCTGGGCTGCACAATCAGATTATTAAAATTTGTACAAAACAACATACAAATAAACAAATTAGCCTATTGTGTGAATAAATTGATCTCCACGAATAGTAAATATGATAACTTTAATCTGAGTTCTCTGTTTAGAGTCTGGAGAAAGAGAGGGACAGAACAACTGAAAGGGTGATAGAAGGTGGAAAGAGATGGGAAATGTTTTCCCTTCTCCAGAAATATTCATAATCCTATCATGCGCTTTAATATTCCTGACATGTAAAGTAATGTTCCTCAGTCTCAGTTCCTAACAAACCTGAAAATCTGCGGGAACTGCCAGAGATCGGGGATGGATCGATCAGAAAATATGATCAAAAAAACAATACAATTCCTGCGATGTAAAAGTAATTTCTCTACTGAGCGCACGTCTCTGGGAGATGTTGCTTGTGAACACAGCTAATATGAGATATATCTGTTAAAAGTATAACTGAAAAACTGTACAGTAGTGGCGATGGCAGTGTTGTAGCATCAGTGTGTGTTAAGCTGCGATCAAGCGTGATTTTCAGGCAGCGAGACATTTTTCCAGGACAGATCAGCCACGCAGGAATCACTGCAGCTCTCTGTGGGAGAGGAACTGGCGTTACGAAATTGGACATACAGTCAAAGTCTGAATCGAGGAGAGCTGCAGACACTCCTCTGTTTAGGGGAAACTCCACCCCAGTCTCGTAACTCGCCTGACAGGCGAAAGAAAGGCTTAAATCGTGTCTGTCAGAGGTTGTACAGTGTTTTGCCTTTGAACTACTGCAAAACTGGCCCAACAACTAATACTTTAGGGCTATTAGGGTTAGGACATTTATGTAACTTGATGCTGCAACCGGTACACAAAAAGACAGTTCAGGTTTTTGTAAAGAAAAAGTGAAGCATATGAAAACAACACTGTCTGTATGTAAGACTGCAAATGTATAAAATGTTTAAATATCAACATTCATGTGTCCAGTTGTTGTCATGTTCTCTTATGATGTGGGCTTTGCATGACCATTTTCAGTGCTTGTTCCACATTTTCAATTTGTAAAAGTAGCAAGAAAACCTTGTCTGACTGGGATCTTTTCCCATGTTACCATAGGAGGATTACGTTATCACAGAGGACGACGTCTTTGCACCCCTTCGCTGGCTGGCTCCCGAGCTGGTGGGTGAGCGCCATGGGGGTGTGATTACTATGGAGCAGACCAAGCCCAGCAATGTGTGGTAGGTACTGGCGCCTTCATCTCCCGGAAGCTGGAGGATATAGAGGAAGGAGCCGTAGCGCAAAAACGTGGGCGAACCTGAATCCACTCCAAGTCTGTGTTTCAAAATAAATCACCCAAAAGATTAGAACAGATGGATTTGATTTTCCTCACTTTGAAACTAGGCATTCCAGTCACAGTCTAGTTATGTCATTTTATATTCAGAGTATATATTTCTAATGACACAAAGTAGAATGTTACAGTAAATCAAAGCACAAGTTTGCTCGCAGGCAATGTGTCCACTGTCCAAAAGAGGGGAAAAAGACACTGCATCACCTCAGCATCTCCACACTTCTTTCAGCCCCTTCCTGATCTCACAACTAAAAAGCACCCCCTGAAAGGACACCCTGAGAATTCAATTTGTCTAATATGCGACTCGCCGTTTTGTAGATTTTGGAAATTCATAACAACTCATTAACTTGTCATATTTTTTGGCAAGAGGTTGAAGCAGATTGCTCAGCTTGGTGCCAAAGATTTCTCTGTTCCTCCACTAAATTCCCTCCACTGTTTCTGTCCGCAGGGCCTTGGGGGTCACATTGTGGGAGCTGTTTGATAATGCTGCTCAGCCATACCCACATCTGTCTGACAGGGAGGTTCTCAATCATGTGATCAAGGAGCAGCAAATCAAACTTTTTAAGCCACAGCTGGAGCTCCCCTACTCTGACAGATGGTGAGTCATTTTGGCTTCGGTAATGATAACAACTTAGTAAGTAGTATCGCATCATTCCAAGCTTTATGTGATTTATGTTGTTTGGCCACTGTCTTGTCTGAAAAAGCAATGTTGCTGTTCTTTGTAACCGCAGGTACGAGGTGCTACAGTTCTGCTGGCTGTCCCCAGACAAGCGCGCCACAGCAGAGGAGGTGCACCGCTTGCTCACCTATCTGCGCATGCAAGGCCAGAAGGACATAGAAGAAGACTTTGAGCAACGCTGGGATGCTCTCAAGCCTAACCCTTCCACAAGGCAGACCACCGTTAGCCACTCATCTTTCCCGATCTTGGAAC
>OMOW01101767.1:0-10677 GCA_900312555.1 Lamprogrammus exutus | reverse complement strand
CCCTGCTCGCTCTTTTTCCTTTCCTTCATTCCTTTTGCCCTGTAATGTGTATCTTCTACATATTTAATCCAACATCATCTTTTATCCATTTGTATCCTTATTACTAATACACACCACTTTCCCTTATCTTTGCGTTATTTAATCTTCTGTGACAGATTCTCCCCTGTAACTAAATCACAGCGGACACCATGTGGCACAGTGAAGATATGAAATATGTGTGAGTGTGTGTTCTGACAGTGCTATCCCTGTGAGGACCAAATGTGCTCACAATGACAGCAAGATGAGACGAACATTCTCCAAAGTGAGAACATTTTTTGTATCATTTTGGAGAGCTCAACAAGATTATTTTAGGTTTTGGATTTAGGTTTCAGGTGAGGATTAGATTTTGGATTAGGTGAGGATTAAGACTTTTTAATGCTATTAAAATGAATGAAATATAGCAGAGTTTTTAAACATCTGGTTTGTTTCAGGGCCCAGAATGGAAAAACAAGAGCTTTTTTCTAAATTGAACCATTTGCATCAACATTGAAGAGCCACACAGGGAGAAATCAATCAGATAGACAGCAGAGATACCGATTTATCTACTGCCTGTACAGTCAACGGACCAGAATGCAATGCAACAACAAGACGTGTTGCTGTTTGCTCATACACCATACGGACAGTACGCGTATTGTTTTGTTCACACTCTGGCTAATAATAGTCTCGCTTTCACTTCACGTACATTAAGTTCCATGCAGCTGTGATGTTTACAAAAGGCATTCTGGAAAATGTGAGAAAAACTAAGACGCTGGTTCAAGGGAAAGTTCTATCATAAATGGATGATATTTAACAGTGCGGTCAAAGAGAGGATTTGGCCTTTGAGGTGAAGTCAATGGATGGTCCTCTTAAGTGTGGTAACACAAAGAGTGTGTGTCTTGCGGGGGAGTTACAGCAGGAATATTGATGCAGCTGTCTTCATTAGCATGTACCTGTGGGGTTAACGTCTCGGCGGGGTTCTGGCGAGACAACCCAGCACTCAGTTTGACTCCCTGCGGTGACGGCCTCGCTCGCCACTCCCCCTCCTGCACTCACTGACACTTTGGACTGAGAGGAGACCAGAATAGAAGCAGTGAGGACGGGAACCAGGACCAACGGGAGAGCACTCAGAGAGCACAAACATCAGCCAAGGCCAAGCACTTCATTCCAATTTACCCTAACACCCAAAATGAGCATTTCTGTGTACGTTTGACTTTTATAATCGGACTCCTTGACCTTGCAAACCTCCCCACAGTAACTTCAATGATATCTATCTTTATTAGTTTAGGAGATAATGATGGAAATCAACAATTCTATAAAGGTGGAGCTGTTCTGGATGGAGTTCTGTAGCTATTGACGAGACATTCAAACTGTTTGTACTTTACTGCATCAGCTTGATCTCAACTAGATGAAGGTGGTGGCTGCATATTTGTATCGCTGCTACGCACTTGGCTATGCCTGGATAAATAAAGCTCCTATCTGAAAATGACTTTCTGACCACCAGATCCAGATGCGAGTGATCCAGATCCAATGGTAGCGAGCCTTTTGGTTTGAAGCCTGGCTGTACCGCCCTCAGTCTCTGCTACCATCAAGTGGTAACTTCGTGTTAACACAGGACAAGCAGTCTGAATGGTTGTCTATGGCCTGAAATTAATGTTAAAAACTATGATCCAGATCCACCTCAAATTCTACCATAATGTTGCTTCGCCCACAACCAACCTCTCTCTTGAGTTATTCTGCTAACACACACAGCTGCACAACTACACACGCACACACACACACACACACACACACACACAGCAAGGCAAAAACATAACCTCCTTGGCAAAGATAATGAGGAAGAGGGCACAGTTCTAACGAGAGGAAACAAAGCACGATGTCGAGTTTTCAGCTATTTACAGTTTGCGCTGCTCTTTTTGCTGCTGACCTTTTTGTGGCGAGGCACCTCGAGTTGCATTGACCCGCGTGAAATCACAAAGAAGAATTCATCCTCACATTTGATTTCGCAACACTTTCTCAACTCGGTAGAAATTAATTGGGAGCTTAGAAACTGAAAATCACATTAAACATTTGGGCCTTTGTCACTTCCAGTGGTAGACAGCTTATATTATGATTAAACGTAAAGTTAGAAATCTCCCAACATTTGTTATGTGGATTAAAGAAATGATGAATTATTAGAGAAAACTGGATACATCACCAAGTGCAGGGCATCAAGGAAATAAGATTGAAATTATATACCAAGGTGGACATAGGTTTTGGTTTGTGTTGTTTTTAATATAAATATCTCCTCATCAATATTAAATACGTGATGACATTTTATATATATATATATATATATATATATATATATATATATATATATATATATATATAGTAGCACTGCATCTGTGCCTGAAAATTACCTGTTTATTTTTATATTTTCCTATAATTTAAACTGTTTTGTCTGGCAGAGAACATTTTGACAGCTCGGGTGTAACTAATTAAATTAATGTTTGCTCTGTTCCATTTGGGGGAATGTGGCGTCACTGTAAGTAGTCACACCTGTGTTTCAGTCGCTGTTCTACAGGTCTCTGGCCCTCGCTAAGTGTATGCAGGACCAAACAATGTAGCTGCGACCTTTCAGACATTATTTATTTTGTCCTGATTTTTTGAAATGTGTAAATGTATCAGTGGTCGCGTTGCTGCTCTCCCCTGTGGGCTGTGTTGACTTTGAAGAAGCTCAGCCCATTAGTTCTATTTAAATCCTGCCCACCCAGGACCCACAGAACAGTTTGTTGGCTGCCCTGTGAGCTGGTTAATGACATTCACCGGGATTCCCAGGTGGAATTCAGCCCCCAATTAGCTGGCTACAGTGAAAACCAGCAGGGCTCCGAGCCCTGAAAACCCGAGCTGAAACCTACCGAGCTGGAACTTTCTGTGTTTCTAATTTAATGAACCAAAAGTTGCATGATACAGAGAAGTCTGAGGATCAGACGTAGACTAATCAATTTGTATTCTGTGGTAGATGGCCTAGAGAGTTTGTGTGTTCATTTCCTGACTGGCTTAACATCCTTTAAAGATCCTGAACACCCACGCATGTGTTCTCAGTTATCCTTGTTGATCTGACCTCTCTTAAGATTAAAGCTGAATGAAATTGCATTTGAGGTCTTGGTCACAAAACTCCTGAAAGTTCTGTCTAACACTCACATTTATTTTGTGAATTCATTCCACCTGGTTCCCCTCATGCAGAGTTCAGGTCCCACAGTCTTTTCACAGAATATGAATACATTTGTTCATATCCATGCCCATACACTTTTAAGGCCTCATTTACACCTCACGTGTGTATCCAGATATTTTATCCGAATAAGGAAAAATGTACCTGAATGCAGATGTGATCCGATCTGCCAGACCACACGTGATTTGGTGAGACTCACTCTGCAATCAGATCCAAATCACAACTATCCAGTATTAAATGCAATCCACACATCTTAAATTGAATTAAATCCCTGTCCTGTCTAAATCTCCACTCCCATTCTTTAATAAAGAATCTCAACTTGCAGTAAACAAGCATCAGAAAGTTGGCAGTGAAATGTCAGACAGGCATTGTTTAAAGGCGCCCACAGTCCTGAGAAGAGGCCAAAGTGTATCGGGGCTTTAAGATTTCAAATCTAAACCGTCGGCTACTTTTCACACCAGCCAGAAACCCCCACCTGCTCACATTTTCAGCGGGACAAAGATGGAGGACAGTGCTGACCATCACGACTCCCTATATATCAGCCTTGAAGATAAAGAGGTTTCATTTCGAAACCAGACAAGCTGATGGCGAAGCATCCACAGGTTTGTGTTAGACGTGTCAATACACTTTCTGAAGTGTTCATTTTTCACAGAGTGGAGTTGGGATCGATGTTCCTTAAACTCAATTAATTCCCCCTGATGGAACCTGCTCAGGTGCACTCCAGACAAATTATTAAGAGAATTAAAAGGCATAAAGCAGCCAGACAGAGGGCAAGGACCATAAACAAGAAGCTGAAATGTACACAGTCACAATCAAACAGCCGAACTGATAAACAAGAAATGATTGAACAGTAATGTGCAGTGATTAAAACATCAGGTCCATGACATTTCACTTTTTATCCAACACAAAGGTCAGTCTGGAAACTTAATTTGAGCATGACAACTATTTCACTAATAAAATGCACACTGCCAGATCTGGAGGACGGTAATTTTATCTCATGAAGCAAAAGTGACTTTTGCAATCATCTCATTTGTTCAGAGTTAATGCCAAGCTGTTTGATTCACCCACTCGCCACAGCAGGCCGATTATTTAGAATATGGGCCCGGAGAAACAAATGTGCAGAAACTCTGGTCCAAGCTTCAAATAAGTGTGAGGATTTATAAACTAAATATAAAGCAAACAAGATGCGTTACTGTCATATTTCATTACATTTTATCTAATAGTGGTATCGTTTGAATACTTGGGACCAATTTCTTATGCCACATGCTCACTTGGTTTTCAACGTTGATCATTTAGATACAATTTGAGCATTTGTTAAGTATATTTAGAGTATTTATTTACCTTGATAAAATATATATACAAGTGTTCAATTACATCATCCCCTATTTCTATTTGTATGAGAATCAAAGCTTAACAACACTTTTTCATTTGTGAATGACTTCCTTGACTTAAACCCTCTCTCTCCTCGTGGAGCACAGGACCTCCATGATGCTCCTCCATCTCACTCTGTGGTGTCCTTCCTCCTTCACTTCTGTCTATAAAGATCTTCTCCATTTGCAGACACTTAAAGTAACTTGCCAGCGATTTTACACCATCTCATGATTTTCGGGAAATTTGCCTCAGCGCCTTCACTTCCCTTCACACCCTTCACTCATCACGTCGCGCTACATCGCCAGTTACTCAGGCCTCAGCCGTGATCACAGACACCTGATATAAGCGCAGCATGCAAGATATATTTATTTCTGGTGAAGGGTTACTGTGTTTTTTAATTCTATGATAGAAAAGGTTTAAATTGAGCAAATTCTCCGAAGAAAGAATTATTATCATTATTATTTAGTATTGCTCAACTAGCGAGAAATCTGTGTGAGTTAATCCCCAGAATGACTTCACAAGGTGTTTCCATCATTTTCAACTTACAATGTATGTGACCTAGTTCGGTTAAACTTCCTGAAAATCAAGAAATATAGTCAAATAAATACCCATTTTTCCACTTGCTTGCAAGCTGAGCAGACGTGACATCAGTTTTACAGGCATGGGCGTGCTCTGGGGAACAGAAGAAGAGGTGGAAGTTGAGGACAATAACCAACAAAATGCAGAAGCTTGTCTTGATATTTCAAGCTCTCATGCTGCAAGCCTCGCCAACTGCATTATTGTTGGAGTTTCCACTGTTGCTTTGTTATGGACCAGCAAGTTTTAGGGGCTGAAAAAGTGGCACGGGAACCGTTTTTCAAACCGATCACCAGCGTTTTTGGGGTGTAAACGCTCTGAATGGCTCCCAGCTCCCGACACGAGCCCTGGTGTGAGAGAATTAAGAGAGGACGCTGCAACTCCTCTCAGTCTGATTGACCCATGCATGTGAAAGGACGTTCTTCCTGCTTCAACATCTTCAGAGACACCACGGCTACAGGAAAAGCAGCGAGGCTCCATCTCAGCACATCTCTTGTTGGCTGATGCTCCTCGGGCTTTCATGGCAACAAAGCCAAGCATCTGTGTTGAGTTTGTAGATGTCGCGGAGGTCAGGCACGATGGCAGGGGCGACGGCGACAGAAGGCACACCATTTGGTCTCACCTCCAAGGCTCTGAGGAAAATGTTCACGCCATTTTGACTTCATCCTGTCGTGAATGTGCTGTGTGGCACGATGCTGGTTGCACCTGTTTGGATCTGTTCTCTATAAGGGCTCCTTGAAGGATGTACAGTACCGTTTGTACCTTCAGAAGTACGAACATTTCCACCAAGTGACCAAAAATAGAACTTTCAACATAATGATTTGTTACCTTTCGCCCTTTCTATTTTCTCCCAACATGGAGCACCAGTTCCCTGGGCACTGCTGTCCTATTTGCCCACTCTTGGCTGGGGTCGGCATAGACAGAAGAAGACAGTATGGACGACCAACCAGGAGGACTCACAAGATGATCGCTCGCCCGCTTCCCACCTATGGACACTTCTAGATGTTTTTGATGGGACCAAGCAGTGGAGGACCTATTGATTTGTCTCACTGGATGCACTTCTATAGGCTCTAAAATAATTGTAACATTAACTGAGGCTGAAATGGTACGAAATGAAATTCTACATAAACTACATTTTACATTTATGGTGGATCAAAAGTTACATATCTGTGCTCCACTTTCTGTCTGTTTTGGTACATAAAACATAAATGTTTCCATCTTTGTGTGTGGAACACCGGTGTAAAGGAAATGTCTTCAGCAGACCACAAACACATTTAGGAGCTGTCCATGTGCATCACCCACTACTGTATACGTGCTTCTATTGAGTCAAGCAGTTTTCTACTCTGGTATTCCTGTGCTGAAACACCTGCGGGGGGGCTATGAATGGCTCCTACACACTTATCAATGCACAGCTTATCTCAGGCTGGTGGTATTGGGGTTGCGAAGGGCTGTACTTTTTATTGTGAACGGCAGCTGGTGGGCTTGCCTTTAAACAAACATCAGCATCTAGCTGATGTGCTCTGCCAGGCCTGGAGCTGCTGTCCAGGGGACAAATTTGAAACCAGATTAAAGGTTCTGCTCTGGAGTAAACACATGACACAGTGAGGCTTTGTGAGGAATCATATCAGTGAATGGAACGTAACAGATACAGTCTACATTAGGTTGGCAATCATATTGAAATGATCAGCAAATCCCCTGAATTCACTTCATTGCTAGTGGCTTCAAAAAAGTGGCACGGGAATAATTTCTTCAAACCGATCACCTGTGTTTTCGCAGTGTAAATGCTCCAAACGGCTCCCAATTTGTGCAAAAACCATCCAGGGTGTCATTCTAACTTCAAGCTTCCCAGGTTTATCAATAAATCTGGATCTGAACTAAAAGTATCAAACGAAACGACATCAGTCTTCTCGATGAAGAGCGATCACCAAAATGTCTCTTTTAATGGCCAAACCAAGAACTCTTTATCAGTTAGCAAACCTAAAACAAAGCAGCTCATCAGATGAAACTGATTAGGCTGATGGTGGGATCAATAATGAAGATATTAGACAGGACAGAGAGTCAAATACCGATTAATTAATGGAAATCAGCACATTTGGAGCACCTACGTTTTGTGAAACAGGTCTATTAGGAAACTCTTGATGTATTTATTTGGTCAAAAACAGTCACATGGATTCAACTAATCAGCCTGTCTTCAATTGTTTTGTCTCCTCTGAATATGAAGGATCGGAACAAAGAGGCACTGGGATGAGCGTAATGAGATACCCTCAATTATCCTTCCTCCCCTATTGCAAACTGTACAATAATATCTGTAATTACTTTAACTGCTCGTTATCCTTATGCTCTGAGTATTGTGAAATTTCATAAGTACTCTTGCGTCTCCTAATAAAACACTGCATTGTTTATGCTTCAAAGAAACACTTGAACATAAAGCCTCTTGCCTCACACGCCTAAATCCTTTATTCTGTCCTGCACACACACGCTTGTTTGGGAATTGCAGAGATAAAACCGTGGAAAAAGTGACAAGTGGCCCTGTGGTGGGCGTTGAATTGTTGTTGAGTTGCATCAGTTGGTGAATGTAAGCCAAGCGCACAAAGGCAGCGACTGACTGCAAAGTACTCAAGGCTTTTAAGATAAGCAGTGATAAAATGTGATAGATTCAAACAGATCCACAGCCGCACCAGCTGTGACTTTAACACGAAAAACATGAAAGATTCTTCCATAAATGAACAACGAGCCTGTTAAGTTTAAGGGGGGGAAATTGATTTTAGTCAAAATGTGTACATTTTAATGAAAGAACCTTCACTTAATATCATCTGGAATGATGGAACGAAGACCTACAATGTACAACAATCACAGAAACATGTAGGCTGTAATGTATAAGGATTTTACTGGAGTTTCTTCATATTCCAAGCATATTTGAAGAGCATTGGTTTTAGAAAAAAAGGCCAGAATTGTATAAATGGAAACAAAATATACAAATGTTTCAGAAATCATTTCAGTGCCATTAAATTTGATACGTTTAGTCCAGTTTGGTGGAAATATGTCGTCAAATGCCAAAATATTACTGGAAGAAAATATTGTTGGGGTGCACAGCAGGATGTCAACAAAGATATTTATGTTGAAGGATTGATCACATCAATGACTTAACAAAAGATACATGAATTAAATTTATTTATTGGTCATTGCTTAATTTAATATTGTGTGTCTATTCAAATAAAGACAAATAGAAAGCATATGTATTTATATGAAGACCTGAATCACTAAGCTAATACTTCTCACTGGGGACACCCGTACTCGTACACATACAGTATGTACGTACTCGTGTACTAGCAGAAGTGCTTGTGGGTTGGTGTTTGAAATTGGACAAAAAACAAGCATTTGCATGAAGAAAGAAAGCACAAATAAAGAGAAGATTCTTGTTAATTCCATTTTAAATGCAGCATTTCAGTCTGGATTTTGTTTTAATCAGTTCGAGTCTTTAGTTAGGATAAAAACCTGCAGATTTTTGTCTCTGGTGTCACATGATTATGTATCTCTGGTTTATATAATGTCTAACTTTTACTACAAAGGACACAGTTTCATGCATTCACTTCCACACGTTTCCCTCCCTAAATGCTCGATAAGCTGCATATATTCATCCACTGGCAAACATCATCTCTAAGAAAATATTCACTTCACTGAATCAGCACAACTAATGGAGTCTGAAGCTCATTTGTCACAGATGAACGACAGTGAATAGTGACTCACGATTACTGGCTGTTAATGCATACATGTGGGTGCAAAGAGCATGAAACTTCATTAAAGGCGTTCTCAGTTTATGCCTGTTGTGTGTGTGTGAGTGTGTGGCAAGTTGCATTAAAAAGGCAGTACAATTAATTTTATTATTATAGCGCATTTAAAGCGAAGCGACATTCAGTAGCACACAGGCCGAGCAGGGAATGTAGATATTGCCTGATTTTTCAATGTATTAAATTGCATTTCATTAAAAAAATCTGTTCTCCTTCATTTCATGGTATTTAGTAGAATTTCATTAAGGGTGTCAGGCTGAAAATGGCTTAGCGTTGCCCTCTACAGGCTTTACAACACTTAAAGTGGACGAGAAAAATGGAGTAAGAAAGTGAATGGGAAGCAGTTGTAAGCCCAGAGGGGAAAATACTATCACGCGGTCTGAATATTTCTTGTTCCACTGAGCTCATTCTGGCAGTCAGTATTGTATATAATACATCTTTTGTTTCGGGAAACACACAGTAATGAATCTGAAAACACTCCAGTGAAGAAAGCTCTGTGCGTCTTGATTTAAGAGGCAAAAACTGAGACTGAAAACAAAACTGAAACTACACAATCAGGCATTTGTATCGTAGTTTCACACTCTATAAAGGCGCCTCTAATTCGTCACCACAAAAAGTTTCCTTTTAGGTGTTTTGCGCTTTTGTGTTCATTTTTGTGCAAATCTGACCTTTATTAGTGAAGTTATGGTCGTTTCCAGCAGCCTGGTCCAGAGTAGAGCAGACCTCCAGCGCTGTTTACCGCTCCTCTGCTCTGTTCTTGCAGGCAGTGAAGCTCTGTTCCTGGGTAAGAGGCGCATGATACCCCGCTAAAGTCTTTAAAGAGCTTCCTCCATAGGGGGACGACAGCTTTCATGCCATCAGGGAGGCTCTTCCTCTGGATAAAGACAGTAAACGTCCATCACTTTCACCATCCTTTGAATTTGATCTACAGTGATTGCTCAGTGGTTAATCTCATTGGCTAAATATCTTCAAGCTGTGGCTCTAAGCTGTTTAAACTCATTGATTGACCGAGCAGATTCAAGACAAATATCCTTTTTTCAAAACAGTGATTTTACAGCCCTGCTGGTTTTTACTCCACCCAACTAATGAGGAACTAATCGACACCTGAGATGCCAGATGAATGTAATTAACTGCCATTAACCACCTGGTAAGATGAATAACCAGCAGCACTCTGGATCCTGAGGACAGAGCTGAGAACCACTGATTTAAAGAAACAAATCACTGTCTTAATTAACACAATGCACACTAAATGTCAATTGTTGTACTTGCCGAGGGAGAGAGGAAAATGGTTAAAGGATGTAGCAGTGATTAAAGCTAAAGTCAGATTCTTGTCACAAGTAATCACAGTATACACTCACATCTTAGGAACAAGACTTTGGAAAATTGTTCCTCAGCCCCCGGCCTCACAGGGGGATGAAAGCTAAGAGAAATGACTCTGAGCTCGACCACTGTGTGCTTTAAAGGTGATCAATAAAATGTTAAAATCAATCCGACGCTGCACTGGGAGCCTGAGAAGTGAAGCTAACATTGGTATAATATGCTGTTTCTTCTCTGGCGCTGTCAGGAGTGAGGCTTTATATGGAGTACATATACACGCTGAGGCAGGTGTACAAGGGGTTTGGATCGATACTGAAAACCTCACGATGTGCATAAACCCCCCAGCTTTCACCCTGTGCAATGTGCTGCATGATTGTACGGCTGTTTCATGTGGAG
>OMOW01101761.1:0-12805 GCA_900312555.1 Lamprogrammus exutus | reverse complement strand
TTGTTATGTTAATTTATATGCTGTTGTTGTAGGTCGAGGGGGTGAAGTTCTGGGTCTGACGGCCCACTGTGTGGTTGGTTCAGACTTTCCCCATTCTTTGTTTCTTTGTTTGACCAGACCTCCAGACTCCCATGTAGTTTGGTTAATTTGTGGCAGTTGTTTGTACAAGTAAATTAATTGTTGCTTTGTAGTTTACCTCAGGTGTGGCATCCTCTTTGTATGTTGTCGGTCACAAGGTTTAAAAAAAGGGTTATTTTTTAAGTAACACCCACATTAAACCATGTGGAGGGCGAGCTTCTCTAAAACGCTGTGAAAATGCGAGCGTGGGCGAAGATTGTTTTCACACCAAAACAGATTTTTCAAAAGTATCTGGACTGCTGTGGATGTTGCTTCACTTCACTTTTTGGGAGCTTTTGTTCGGTTACCTTGAGATCTTTGGGCTAGGTCGGGAACTGTCTGTTGTGGGCCAGTAAAGCCCTTTGAGACATTGTATGTGATATTGGGCTATACAAATAAACTTGACTTGCAGTCGCCATCATACAAGAACGTGGTCTCGCGCGACTCTCGTTAAACCTTGTGATCTCACGAGACTATGCAGAGTAGCTGAGAGAGTAGCAAGACAGCAAAGAGTTGAGAATAGCTAAGAAGCATCCTAGCGCTGTCTTCTGCAAAACTTAATTGGCCAGATAAAATTCATTGCGATTGTAACAATGTTGCTTAATTTTACATCTCCAACAAAATCGAATATACGGTAAATATTTGATGTACTGCCCAGCCCTAGGTCAGGGTCAGGGTCAGAGGGGCTTGATATAAAAATGTTTCAGAACCTCTACTACTTCGTAACATGTTAAAAGTATAACGTTAACACTTTAAAATGATCTAGTTACATGAAATAATGTCTTGTTTTTTATCTATTGCTCTTCTATTCAAATTTCACTTTGTTGCCACTGTGTGTCTACTTACCTATACAGGTCAGAGAACCATTTAAATATCACACAAAAATGGCAGGAGTAATCGTCAAACACAAAACTATAAGGCAAACTGGAAGCATGAAAACAAAAATGATCAAGACAAAAATGGAAAAAGGCTAAGCACAAAACAGAATTTAAGAATTTAAGCTGAAATCATTAACTAAATTTCAATAATGCAATCTTATTTTATATTGTATGCAGTTTTGATTTCAATTTGCACACAAACAGTGTGCTATAATGTGTGAGTGTTTGTATATGGTGACCATCTTGTCCTTTGTTGCTGGGCTGTGGGTTGATGGAGAGCCTGTAGGTCCAGATTGATTAGATTACAATGAGCACAAACACTAACATACAGTATGTTATCAATTTAGTCAAGTTAGACTAACAGCCATTGTTGCTCTTAGTTGTCTCTGGGCTCAGGTAAGATATTTTTGAATCCTCATTTCAATACTTTGTTACAGAATATAGATACAACTAGAATTAACACCACACAAAGAATTTTTGGCCACGTACAATTTTGGCATTGAAATTACTGTTCAAGACCATGATTAAATGAATGGATGATACTTGAAATACTGTAAATATGATGCCCCTGGAAATAAATGAAACATTACTATTACCTGCTACTACTACTCCTTGGTTTTTTGATTATGATGCTTTTAAATTGGAATTGGAAAACAAATTAAAATTTTATATACTATAATATACCGTAGTGTCTACCTTTGTAGTAACTCAGCTTTAAAGTAAAGAATCACAAAAATGATACAGTATGATTACCACAACAACTACAATGACAGCAACAGTTACCAGTTGAAATGGGGTACAAAACAGTAGCACACATGACAACATAATACCAGATGGACAAAATAACATGAGGGCCAAAGGTTTGTAATGGAAAATAGTGACCAATCATAACTGTCATAAGCACAACTGTTTATATTTGCACACCCTACCCGAGGAATTTTGTCCCTGGTGGGCCAAGCTGGAGGATTCTGCTAACCAAACTCTCACCCTCATTAAGAGGAGGCGGGGCACTGGGAAGGTGGAGTTTACTGTGTTCAATCAAGCATCCGTATGCAGCATTAAGGAAGAAAGACACACAAGGTTTTGTTTTGGTGCAAAATAGAAACCTTAAGCACTGATGAGATTCTATAGATACAATAAAATCTCTGAGTTGCATGACCTAAATCTCAACCAGTACAGATTTTGAAAGACCAGTATTTACATATCTTTGAAGAAAGTACTGTACAGTTCCAATATAGGTCATATCTGAAAGCTTACCATTTTTATGGCAAAAACAAAAACAAAAAACATTTGCAGATAAAAAAAAGAAGCTATTATCTTAACTATCACTAGAAAATTCTATAGCAGGTCTACTGAAATTGTTGCAGAAATTTAAACTGTGGAGTAAAATCAAATGATAATACAACTGATTCGGACTATCTGCTCTCATAGAGTGAAGAAATAATGAAAGGAACAACATGTTTAAGTGGCCATGATCAGGGAGAAAATATCTCCTACACTACCAATGGACAGCAACATACTGTACATATAAAATCAATCATGATGTGATAAACTGGAAGAGGGGTTAATAGGAATGATAGGAAGGAAATGGTTAGAGCGGATTAAGCTGCTTAGACTGCTGCTGCAAGCATACTGAAGAGCAAAGACTGGTGATTCCTGGTGCTTGGAAAAAGCAAGAACAGATAGAGTAACTGTTTTAGTAAGGCAGAGGTGGGAGCAAAGTAATCTTAAAAGGGGCAGCAAGCTTCTTGTGAAAATATTACAAATCTCCAAGATCAAATGTAATAATCAATACACAGCAAAGAGAAGTTAGTACCTTGACAATCCATCCTTTCTCTGCTATTTAACATTGCTCGAATGTATGTTGTATGTTATCATTTATAAAAATAAATTCATCTTGTTCATCATCACTTTTCAATTAGGTTTACCTATGTAAATTTCGGGCATAACAAAAGAATAAAAAAACAGCAGTGTGTTATTAATAAAATATAGTTATAGAAAATAAATAAAATTATCAATCAAAGGGCTCCATCTGATTTTCCCCATACTACTGACAGCTGAAAATACTTTAGTAGTGGAAAGCTCTCACCCTCCTCTTGTTCTACTTCCCCTTACATTTCCCTCGGATCACACTGA
Organism: Lamprogrammus exutus; assembly: GCA_900312555.1. Taxonomy (NCBI): domain Eukaryota; kingdom Metazoa; phylum Chordata; class Actinopteri; order Ophidiiformes; family Ophidiidae; genus Lamprogrammus; species Lamprogrammus exutus. Next base: position 9,674 of record OMOW01101761.1, on the reverse strand, counting down.
ACTTACCCAAGGAACTGGGCTCCGGAGGGCCCCACTTCAATGACCCTGCTGGCTAGGCCCTCTCCCTCAACCACTGGTGGCATGGTGGCCAAACGGTGCCTCTTCACTAGCCGGCATGTCACCCGTGTGGGCGCACTACACTTCCTAGGTGGGATGATAATACGTAGACCATTGTGTCTGCAACCACACATGGCTCCGCCCCTGGCATCCACCATGAAGCTAACCAGGAAGCTAAGGTGGAAAAGAAAAACAATAACAGAGATATTAAGTGGTCTAAGGAAATATATCACATTAAGTGAAAGCATAGGCAATATCATCCAGCAAGATTGTTTTTAAGTGCTTCATAGTAACATTTTAGTATACACTATATTGACTGATTGGCCAATAGCAGTCATTTAAGAGCAACTAACTGACTTGGTAACTAACTTAAATACTCTGTGGCTAAGTTTCACCGCTGTGTCACAATGTGGGAATTTACATCAAAAATTAATTCAAAAATAGCACTTTTTTGAAAAGCAAATACAGTAAATATGCTAAACTGAAATACTAAAATACTAAAATAATAAAAAAATAAACCTGACAACGTTGCTTTTGAGTTAATTCACTTTGTGTATTGATATTTAGCTTATCATGCATTCATAATTTAATGATTAATTTACAAATTTCAGAAAATACAGACATTTTGATCTATTGCTAAACATGATCTATTAATGAATATTAGCATAGATTAAGGTGTATAAACTTGGCATCTACAGTGTTTTCTCATTACTGAATAGGAAGGATGATCAACTTCTTCATCTCCAAATGTTTTGACCTCATAAATTGAAATTAAAATGTCTCTGACTCCAATTATTGAAAAAGGGACATCGTTCATGCAAACTCGCCACCTCATTCTCCATGCAAAGTGAATGTATGAATGCATGCAAGTGCAAAGTGAATTTATGGACTCAGATCTCAGTTAAAGATTTTGGGTGTGATGAGGTGACATTACACACAGTATGATATTATACCAATCTGAATGTGATATTGCCTTTGAAAACCACACAGGAATGTTATTGAATTTGGCGACATTGTCAGCTTAATGGTTTGAAGACCAAAATAGTCCTTCATGACTAAAACATCTCACGGAGGCTTTGTGCTGAATGGAGAGCAAACAGAATAGGAAAAGAATATTGTGACACCAGCAGTGATGTTACAAAATCAGTGAACATGTAAGACTCTGAATGGGTTTGACAATAGACTTGACTTCCATTACTTAAAAAATGAGATGCATGCATTGTGAAAATAAGCATGTTGCAGCTTGAACACACATAGTGTACACACATAAGAATAAGCTGAACATACTGCTTATTGAAGAGGGTATATGTCAAAAAACATCCAGAGGAGGGGAGCACAATAATAATATTGTTCATTGCTGAAGCAAGAACACAAATGAGATCCTTCTGTATGTAATTGTTTTGTGAAGTGTACAATGTTTTACTGGATATAATGTTCTCTTGGCTACAATGGAACACATAGTCTTTGTTAGTGGCAATCCAAAATCCACAACAGGACATTCTGTAAAATAAATGTCCTCAACCTTCACCACCTCCTTACAAGGGATTAACTTGTATTTATTCTGAGATGTATGCAATTTTGTATAAATTTGCCTGTCTAGACATTGGGCCTTAGCAGTGGTGGAAGATGAATTAAAATTCTTTACTTAAGTAAAAATGGCAAGAGTAAAGATTTTTATAAAAACCCTATTACAATGCCTGCATTAAAAATTTTGCAATAAAATGTCATCACGATTAATGTCATCTGCAAAGTAACAAGTATTTATGCATCAGATAAATGCAGTGGAGCGAAATTTACAATATTTTCCTCAGTGTAGAGAAGGAACCACAGAAAGTCTCCAAAATGGAAATATTCAAAGTGTAGTTACCAGCAATTTAAAATTACACCCCAGTACTTGAGTAAATGTATTAAAATACTTTCCACCGCAGTCTTTGTGACATTGCATGTGAAACTAGGATTTAAATGTTTTTGCCCCTTTTGCCAGATTAAAATAACATGTCACATTGTGAAGAAGTAGTGAGGTAAAGGAGTGCAGCAACACAAACATCTCTCCACCAGTAAAGCACAATATAAGTGGAGGAAGGGAAGGATGACGAGGACAACGGTAATGATGAAACCATGCAGCAATGGGTCACCTGCTGTGGTCTCCATGATCATGGCACGGAGAGGTACGGCTAAAAACAACAGCCACATAAGATAGGAGGAAAAAGTCAAACATACAGTAAAGGGTTCGAAGTGAAACAAATAACAGGGCAAGTATGAGAAATAATGAACAAGGATCAGAAAACATTAACCAAGAATAGACACAAAAACTAAAAGTAAAAGTCTGATTCTTGAAAACGAACTGTAGCAGACCATCATATTGTGAACTGGATTCTAGTTTTGTCTGAACTGCTCACACTTACTGTACATACTTTCCTTACAGCTGACAAAGACAAACACTTTCAATAGCTGAAACCCTGTGCAAGAGTTGTGTCAAAGATGAGTCTGGTAAAATACTGCTTGCAAAGCAGTGGAAAACTCACACTGGACTAAGATTAATAGGGAAGACAGTTCGCCATTCATCCGAAAGGCTTCCTCAGTTCACGTAATTGTGGAAGAAGCCTTTCGGATGAATGGCGAAAGGTCTTTGATCTAGTCCAGCGTGAGTTTTCCACTGCTTAGCATCTATTCTACCTGGATGACTCAAATGAACCTTCATAGACAAAACAGTTTGTTTATTGCTTTTGTCTTGTTTGGTATGGTTGGAGAGGCATCATGACACCATTACATCCTCCATGTAACAAAGTGTAGCGTGTGTGGGCCGTCATCGTAGCTACAAGGGCCAAAATTGAGTTTGGATCGAGGACAGTCCTTTAATTTTTTTAAAAGAGTGATGTCAGTATTTCAGTTTTTCAAAAAATAATAATTCCAACCTAGAGCACAAACAGCAATGGCCAGCACAAAACAACTTGTGAGTAATTTTAAAAATAGAGGCAACAGCAGTGTTCTGTGATAGCAAGACTTTGGCAACGGAGATTCATCATGACAACACACCACTGCTGCTACTGCTAGATAATCCAAGCAATAACAAAAAGTTATTGCAACAGTATCACAGCCTATTGTTTTCCCACCCAGACACATATGCTCAAAAATTAATCACATAACAGATTTGAAAAATGCTGTCACTTTGTCACCCTCTGCTCTGCAAAATGCTGACTACCCCAGCCACCCAGAGAGAAGACACCAACCTGGCTAAAAGGAAAAAGAAGGATTCTGCCAGACACAGATGATCAAGAAACAACCGACATAGGGGTCAGTGTGTTGCAATCCATTAACAATAAACTGGATTTACTTATGTCATTACACTCTGAATTAAAAGAAAGCCTCAACTTTGACAAGAACAAGATAGAACACTCCAGAAGCATGCGCGACTATATCATTTTTTCAGCTTCCAACACGTTCACAGACTTGAAAAACACTACAACAAGGAACCCTGACACATAATCGCTAAACTCGAACACTATAAACACAAAGAACTGAGAAGTGATTTTATATATACACATATGTATATACATGTACAGATGATGCTAAAAGTTTGGTACCCTTGAAACAAAAACAAAAAAATCCACAATTTTCTCTGAAATAAGTTGAAACTGACAAAAGTAATTGCCAACCACCATTCCTTATTCCATGTCTAATAAAAACTTACACTTTGCTTTTTATTGTCGATGTAATGTATTATTTTGAATAATAAAACAAATGAAAATGGTCTGGACAAAATTATTGATACCACTTAAAAGTGATAATAAAAAATTGGATTGTAGTGATATTTCAGGCAGACTATTTTCTTTAATTGGTATCACAGGTGTCTCCGATCTTATAATCAGTCATTCAGTCTATTTACAGGAGAAAAGTTATTTCAAGGGTACCAACACGTTTAGCCACGTCTGTATATGTATATACATTCCACATATTCCGACTTTCCCTCCATACATATCAGCGTTTCATTCCATATATTCAGAGTGTCATCTGGTATTCTCATTAATCATTGATTTTTTTCATTCACTTCACTTTGCTCGATGATTGTCAGTGAAGGTCACTGACAATCATCAAGCTCCACACACTCTCAACTGCTTCCACATTGGTGCCACCTCATCCTCTGCCAGACGGGGCATCTCAAATCAAACTATCCAAATACTTGGCCATTGGTCTTCCCAAGCATATCGTGCCTATGTTCCCAAAAACATGCCAACAACATGACCTGCATCAAGCGCACACTGACCTTAGCTCAATTTAATTTATACTTTTGGAGGGCTCCTAGCAGGTTCAAATGATGCTATGCCTGAGAGACAGAACCCCCACCCAGAATTTCCAATTACTAAGCCATCTCATCCATACCAACTAAATAATTCTACACTGATTGTTGTGTCATGGCCACTGCTAGTGAAGACTAAATATCAGCTCTACTATGAGGGCTATGCTATGAACTGGTTCTTTATTACCTTTGCATAATCATGGTGTAAATGGCTAAAAATTATGCCATTTAAGCCTCTTGTGATTTATAAAACATTGTAAAGTACAACCATTTTAAAAGTAATTTCTGCTGTATACTTTCTATAAGTAGGCTGAGGTGTACCAACCCAGAGTGGATGGGGCCAGAGGATAAAGCCACGTTGTCCAGGTTCTCTGTACCCCAACTAAGCCGAAATGAATACCTCTCATTTTCTCTGGCAAGTGATGAAACCTGGGAACAAATAAAAAAAATCTTAAAACAACTTTAAAATATGTAACTACTGTATGTACCATACCTATGTATGTAAGCAGGGTGTGGTGGGGAAAGGTAGGACAGGTAGTGTTTGATGCAGGATTGGACTGCTGAGGAGCTGCAGGGGGTCCCCCAGACTGGACAGCCAAATGGCCAAGGGCCAAGAGATCAGGCTGAAGGGACAGGGCACAGTGAAAGGAAGATGCAGGAGGTGTTTCTACAATATTGGCTTATTGGCTTGAAACAGTGTAACTCCCAGACCCGGAGGAGAGAGTCTGGCCACACGGGGGCACCATAATTAATTACAGTACTACCTTTATCATGGACAAAATACACAAAACTGGAATTGTCCCCTTTTACATTTCATAGATAATACAGTAAAATTGGATATTGCAATGGCATATTGATTGCTAAACTAGAAATGTCCCTGGTTTTCATTTCAGAAATCTGGGCACCTTAAAAAAATCATTGGGGTCATTAACTGAACATATTACATTTACATAGTCATTTGGTTTTCATCTGAAGCTATGTAGAAGTGACAACTGTACGAATGTGACAAATGTACCTGGTGACTGGTGAACATCTCATCCATCATGCCTTCATGTTTAGGGGAGTAGTAGGTGTGGTAGGTGGACATGTAGGATTTTTCTGAACTGGAGCAAAAAGATTGAGTAAATGATCACCTATGGGTAGAAAATGAATTATGAGTGAAATAATAAACGTCTGACCAAAGAGTACCGAAACACAATGAATCCAACATAGAGTTCAATGAAACTTTCTGTACATGACAGTATCTGTATTTGTTTATATACATTCAGTCCTTAAAAATAATGTTGATGTTTTGTTTCATAGGTACTGAAGCAGATTTAAAGGCCAGATAATTGGCCTGGGTCAGCACATACTGCACCTTTGCATTCAACTAGGGCGGAATGATGGATCGCATTTTTATCGTGATTGCAATATGTCATGTGTGCGATGTGCCTATCGCAGAGGGCTGTGATATGATTTATCAAATATGTGATGTTATTAAAAGGCGGAACCAAAGACATTCAAATTGTTTCCCTACCTACCGGTGCTCTTTGCCAAGATGGAAGGCTAGGCTAAGCTCTTAGCTGTATCTGAAAAATGGCAGCATGCAGCCTTGGATGGAGAATGAGGGACAAGTGTAGATTTGGTCCCAAAAAACGAGCCAGCAAATCTACACAAATTACCCACAGACCTTCGCCCGTATAATGTGATTGAAAATGCCGGTCTCTGTGACATAATACACACCTGAGCCCAGATATGTAATCCCATTGTGGCGTCGGAGATAACGATGTCGCTTTGCAAAGCAGAACTGCAATTTGATCGTTGCTGTGCATTGTAGAGCATACTCTCTTTAAGCTTTATAGAATTTTTGTTTAGCATATCTCTAAAGCTTATATTTTATATGGCAGATTGTTTACACTGTCTGTTGTGTGGCACCCAGGTGTTGTCCAAAATATGTTGATTGGAGGGAGCGAACCTCTTCGACCACTTAAAATACAAGCAAAAGGAGCAATATGAAGAGTGTTCACTAAAATGTTTTTATTTCTCAATTTACAATGCATAGTTTAATAGTAATAAATAGTAGTGTACATTACATAATTTTTTTAATTAAAAAGATATTTGTGAGGAAAGCTCAGTCACAAAGAAGATATTTGTGATATTCTCTCTCTGGTGTTAACTTTTATATTCTGTATTTTTAGATTTAGAGGCACCAAATTTGTATTGTTTTTGAACTTAACAAGAACAAAAATAAGTTGAATGTTAGTTTGTGTTTCAAAATATTTATTATATACATTCTGTATTTATGGTCTATCCTTTCTTGTTTGCAGCATATCCTTTAGAGTTGGAGACACTGATATCACACTCCTTAATGTGATTTATCGCATCACATATCTTTATCACATCATCCAATAAGTTATCGCACATCGCAATTTTTCTCCATATCATGCAGCCCTACATTCGACTACGCAGGCATACAAAAAAAGAGACAGGAACCAGTAATGAAGTATGAGCAGGAGAAGATGCAAAGGACAAACACAACACAGACAGCTAATTTGTTAACTCCTCAAGAGGCAAATTTTTCTCATCTCCACCTCGCACAAGTAAGTTCATTTCTGTCTCCGTAAAGTTTCTATTTTGGTCTTGGGTTCAGACGTTGCCATTCTGAATTACTGTGCAACACTGGCTCATTTCAGTATGCATGAATTCATTTGCATTGACTGTTCATAGTAAATTGTGGGAAAGTAGTGGGTGGGATATGAGGTTTTTTGGTGTGCAAACCTTTTCACGTCGTTTGTGATTTGTAAAGGGGGAATTGCATACAAGTGTGTGTACGCACAGTTTTATAAATCTGACTTTTTCTTTGCGTACGCCATTTCCCTGTTTTCAGCATGTGCAATGATTTAGTCGGGATTCAACGCAATGTTTTATAAATGAACCCCAGGACCCTATAGCAGTCCTTGTGCACTAGCAGGGTGTGCCGATTGTCCATTGTCTTAGCCAATGTCATTGCGGGCAAAAGCCACACGAGTTGGATGAACTCCAAGGCTAAAGTGAGCATGAACCTCTAAGTCCATGTAGGAATGGGAGAGGACCCAGGAAGACAGGTTTTAAAGGTTGCGGTCTCTCAGCAACAGGCACCAGCAGCATGCCCAGAAACTGCATGGTCTGAGAGGTTTTCAACCTACATCAACACTCCCAGTCAGCACGTATTGGCGAAACAGGTTTACATGTTCGTTCATAGCTGCCTGTTGATTTAAGCCTTCTGCTTAGTATTCAATATACTAGCATCCACCAGCCAAGGAAGGAATCTAACAAGTATTGCACTTCATAAATACTTTACAGATGGTGGGGAGGAGGGATGTTCCATGTTGAAAGATCTTCAGTGACATTGTCTTTTTTTTTTGGGATAGGATGGATTAGGGCTCACTTCCAAGAGTCTAGTACTTTCCTTCTCTCTAAACAAACATTTAAGATGTTTGTTGAGATTTGACAGCTGTAAAAATCTCAAATGTCACTCCATCAATGCAGCTCGCCTTGTTGTTAGGTACACTATGCAAAACAGATTCTACTTCACCAGTATTAAAATGAGTGGTATCAGGGTAAAATTCAGGCTCATTTGGCAGTACTTCCTTACTCAAAGGCAGGAGGATCATCAATTCATATGTGGCTTTACTATCTATCTATCTATCTATCTATCTGATTGTATAGCTGTTTGATCACTAGGGCTGGGAAGAGTCCTCTCCCCTGCCCTGGTGATCAAACAGCGATACTCACTGCTGTTTAAAATGATTTGGATTGGTGATGATCTCCTTTGTCGTCAAAGGTATGTGAAAACTCTCGTAGTACACTGCCTTCAGCTGGTCACTGTAGGGTCTCTCATTGGTCTGAAATGTATCCCACTGTTGTTCCATCAGCAGTTAAACATAGTCCCAAAAAGCAGTCTGTTATCCCCCTTCCAAGTAAGAGTTGTTAAGTTAATGTGTTAAGTATATTTTCAGAGGATAACTAATGCCGTTTGAAGGTATAACACACAGTCAGTGGTCTAGTGTATATTTCATGAAATTTTGTGAGATTAACACTGAAAAAGGTGCCATTCATCAATGTTATTACACCAAATCATTTCAATCCTGCAATGCTCTAATTAGTTTGACTTACCGGTCAGTCTGTCCTCCCTCCAGGTTGAAGCGCAGGTAGTTCATTCCATCCATGTACTGGCCAGGCAGGGAGTCATCTCCCAGCTCCCTGAGGTCCTCGGCCCTTAGATACTCTCCTCCATCACCTGTCATTGTGTCATCCCCTTTGGAAAATGAAGAGATGGCTGGAGGTGAGTTTCAAAATGTATCAAAGTTTTTGGAAAATATGGTATTTGGGAAAGTCACAGAGGCAATGATGCACATACACACCAAAGTCATCCAAATGTGCCAGGTAGCTCTAGCACACATATCAAAAATGTTGACACACAACAATAATAAACAATTATAATCATTACAATAACAAGACTGATGTTGAGAATGGTTTTGAGCCCTTTTTTTACTCAAATGAAGTGTCGTTGAAACATATTGTGAAGCTAAAGACAAATGTGAACTGTGCGATGGAATTCAATAAAAAGATACCATACATAAGTGGAAAAAAAACATTGAACAACTAAAAAAAACCATGTTGCACTTAATTCTTTCATCAGAATATAGACATACTGGAAATTTGCATATATATTGCGCATAGTCGGTTTAGTTCTATTATTTAAGATCTTTTAATAGTAGGTGTTTGAATTTCCACAAATAATTTAATTGTTTTATCTGTATCTCTTTAGCAACCAGTTATTCTGAATGACTAAGAAGTTTAAAATAATTCTGGTTACACATTGTTTGCACATCCTCCATTAGACAGTAGTGCAAAAAAACGTCAAACATTTGGTTTTCTTCTGTAGAAGCTGCATGCACAGTTGGCCACTTAAGTGAGCACACTAAAGTGGGACCGCTTAAGTCAAAAAGATCAGCGGGTAAAGTTACATTTATTCAGAGTTGAGCTTGTGAGTCTGAGTGCCTCTCGGGTTACCACGATCTTCTGGCGTTCCCCTTTCTGGAAATTAGATTTTCCAATGTATCCATTCCTTGCCTTTATTCATCCCAAACCTGGACTATAGGATACACATTCTGATACTGATATGCATTGCATTACAGAGTTCAAATTTATATTTTCAAAATACTGCAACACAAGTCCCAGCTAAAAACGGTTAATTTGAACATATCACTCCATTCTTAGCTCCCCTACATTGGCTTCTCATTGATGCCAGGGCCGATTTTGAGGTTCTACTCTTTACATAGAAAAATAAATACATATA
>OMOW01101759.1:0-22469 GCA_900312555.1 Lamprogrammus exutus | reverse complement strand
TTATCCACTCATCAGCCACAACATTAAAACCTCTGATAGGTGAAGTGAATAACATTGATCATTTCGTTACAATGGCACCTGTCAAGGGGTAGGATATATTAGGCAGCAATAAACAGTCAGTTCTTGAAGTTGATGTGTAGGAAGCAGGTAAAATGGGCAAGCGTATGGATCTGAGCGACTTTGACAAGGGCCAAATTGTGATGGCTAGACGACAGGGTCAGAGCATCTCCGGCAGGTCTTGTGGGGTGTTCCCGGTATGCAGTGGTCAGCACTGCTACTAACGTCTTGGTGCCAGATACCACAGGTCACCTTCAGAGGTCTTGTGGAGTCCATGCCTCGATGGGTCAGAGCTGTTTTTGGCGGCACGAGGGGGACCTACACATTATTAGGCAGGTGGCATAGCTTTCATGGAAGGTAGATAGATAGATAGACTTTTCAAGGATGGGCTCAGGACTGACTCACTGTTATACTTTGACACCATGTCTGTGATGATTCATCTCTCTATCTCTCGCTCTCTTTCTCTTGCACAGTCTCTCTCTTGCGCGTGTGCGCGCGCGCACACACACACACACACACACACACACACACACACACACACAAATGAAATCATTAGATTCAGAACAGCACACTAATTGGAAGGTATCGTTTATGTTCATTTGACAGTTAAAGTTACAATAATAATTCAAAGCATGTTCATATTTAGGCTCTACATCAGCACAACAGAATCAGAATCTCTTATCTCCTTGTTTTGGCGGACACCAAACACCAATTTTGTATCAAAAATAATCTTTTTGTCCACACAGTGATGTTTTGGATCTTAGATTGCACAGCTAACCATGTATCTATTCTTTTTTGTTTAATTTTAACTATAATTGTTTTGTCCTATTTAATTGTGGCAGGTATTTTCATTCCAGTTTGAACCAGAGTTGTTGAAGAAACTGCTGATACTGTAGGTGCTGTCACTCCCGATATGCTGTTTGCAGTTTTAACATGGTCACAGAGAATAAATAATGCATTGCGTAATGTTATTCCAACTTGATAAAGCATACATTTAATCACTTTAACATGGAGATTTTGTTTGCTGAATCATCTTTGTGCCAAAAATCAAAATGTTCAGTATCAAGCTGCAAATTGTTGTTACTGTTTTTGTCTGATCACAGGCAGCTGTCCTTCATAATGCCAGGTCTGTCCAGGGCATTTTTTCTGCGGGAAACGGCTTCCAGAATCTTCTTCCTGGGTCCCAGCTGGATACGAATGCCTTTCAGATCTTCGTCAGAGCAAAGCATGAGGGCTTCCAGGTCCAGGTGCTCTCGGCTGAATGCAAGTGCAAATTCTGGCAAGGAGATGGCAGACAAGAAAACATCCAAAGCAGATGTTTCCTTTTGGTCGTCGTCGTCATCCAATCCCAAATCTTCTTGCTTCCAAGGTAAGTCGGCACCATCATCCTCCTCAAAGCCAACACTCTCTTCGTCTGCATCAAACATCTCATTCTGAACAAGGTAGCCAAGATTTTCATTGCTCCCACTGGGCATGTCCTCTGACTCCAACCCCATCCTCTTCATGAAAATCAGACCTCCAAGACCAGGTCGATTAAAGAGGGACTGTTTGACATGGCCTGGTTCTTCATCATCATCATCATCTTTGAAGTCTGCCATTCCATCATCATCTAGGATATTCTCATCCTGCTCACTGAAGACGCCCAAAAACTCTGGATTCTCTGCTGTTCCATTCTCCTGCTTCATGAAGATGTCGTTTCCATCCCCACCTGAGCCCTGCACTTTACCTGTCTTCCCAAACGTCTTCTGGAGTGTACCTTTAAGCCTGGCTGAAAGAGAGCCAGATGTGTCAGAGGCAATGAGTTTGGAGAACTTTTCATTGACGCTGCTCATGGTATCACTGTTTGAGAGTCCTGATGCCATCCCGGCTTCGGAAACAGATCCACTGTTTCCTACTCCGCGGTACTTTTTATCCATCTTGTTCTGGTGTCTCTTCTTAACCTGCTCACACAGTTTCACACGTTTCTTAGCCTCCTTGATGGCCTCCCCCTTCAGAGTGGCAACCTTCCTGGGATGTTGGTTGGTCTGCTGTGAGGCTGCAGCATCTAGGAAACGCACGCAGTCCATGCGGTCATGCGATGCAGCAATATCCATAGCTGTGTGGAATTCATTGTCCAAGGCAAAAAGGTTGGCACCAAAATTGACCAGAAAGCTGAGGATATGCATGTGGCCATTAGCTGCAGCATGGTGCAAAGGTGTGTTTCCCCAGATGTCACTCTTGTTGGGGTCCCCTCTGTGTAACATAGAAGAAAACACAGTTCGATAACAGAAACGTTTTTACAGTTGCTTGCTGTTATTAAATGTGACCAGATTTAATACATTTCATCTAAAAGCCGAGGTGAATTTTAACCTCATAAACTGAAAACAAGATTAAAGAAAAAAGATATATTAGAAGGAAATGCTGAGTATTAGTCAGGATCCTTGTTGTTGGCCTGTTGTCTCCTCTGATTTTCCACTTATTCAACGTTACATGTTTCATAACTGAGTCATATCATGTGCAGTAACAAGGGTAGACTGCTAATGTTTCATTTACTGCACTTGTTGTCTTTTGCAGATATTGGCAGACATTATACATTATTTTCTTATGACCTTAGATTGTAATTAATACATGTTTAGACTTATCTCCACGCTCTATGAAATATTGTTTGATAAGTTTGTATGATATTGATTTTACTCTTGCTGTTGTCATGATTTCTGGCTACAATTCTGTTCCTCATTTGTTGGTAGTTGCCTCACTCGTAGTCTCATTCCATAGCCCATGAGTGTGGACGTGGGAGCAGCTGTCATTCCAGGGACATTAATGCAATGCCTGCATTACACACCAAAGATTACTTATCAACAATGAAAATGTATTATTTAACAGCAGATCTGTGAAATGATATTACAACTGTGTGATAAAATATGAATTTGTTAGTAAAATATTTGATCATTCAAAAATATTTAATCATAACAAATATCAACCAAACACGGCTGTAGATAATTGGTAAGCTATTAAGACTGAAAGTCCTCCTGTGCTCACCCTTATTGTCAGCAATAAAAATCTTGATTGCTGTTTTACTGCAACAGCCTGTCATAAATCCTACCTTGTAAGCTTTTCTGCCCTGCTGGTAATGACCACGATGGAAACACTTTAGTTATCTCCGCCCATAGATATGTGAGTTTCCTTTTACTTGAAAACTTCCAAACATTTTTACTGAACTACAGGGGAAATGAATGAGAATACAGCCATGGTTTTTGTTTTTCATATTGAGGGATGAGGGGAGGAGGGGTGAGGATAGATAGAAGAGTCCTTTGTTTTGCAGAATGGCTTTGGTTGATTAAACATTTGGCTCAGCTCGTGGGAAAGAGTAATCTAAAAAGGGAAATGTTTGAACTCATTACAGTGTTGTGGACAATGTGTAAAAATGAATCCCGTTAACACCCAAATAAGGTCGTAAGTGATTTATTCACTGTATAAAATAACAAGGCCTAAAATAATAAATTTTAATCATAAAATCATAAAATTAGTAGTCATCAAATTAATTAGATAATAATGTTAACCGTAGCTCTGTGATGACTGTTATGGTGATACACTTCACCAAAAGTTTTATTTTAGACCCTGGAATAGTTCTTTTCATTATATTACACTGCAGAAGCACTATATACTTTGTTTCACAATATAACCAAACAGATCTGCACTTGTCAAATGTGAATACGTCATCCTTAAGCTACTATACAGTGATTGTGGAGAAAGTTCGATTATAGCAGTTTGTTATGCTGACCCTCTGTAGGCTATCTCAGATTAAGCACAGATGATAGAGAATTGTAAAGGTGCTCACCCTCTGCTGCATATGAGCTGCAGAGCATTGATGTGCCCGTGGAAAGCAGCCAGTAAAGTGGGTGTCATGCCATCCTCATCCGGAGTGTTCAGGTCCTTCTTTGTGGCCTCCTTCAACAGGTCCATGTAACCATCAATCGCTGCTTTGTGGTACCTAGACATCTTTCAAAGTAATTAAGAGTACAACCTAACATCAAACAGGCCAATTGGAAAATTAGGCTTTGAAAAAGATCTGACTAGATCTGGTGCTGTCTCCCGCTGTCGTCAGAGGCACAGTGTTGTCTGCAGTCCAGAACAAATGAGTGCTGGGCGTGAACATATCCGCGCCTCAGTCATAAAACAAAAGCAAAGTCCATCTCACTGCTATCAGGTGGCGCACTTTATTTAGATACCATTCTTACTTTCATCAGAAGCCTACATTCCTTTGATTTGCTTTTAACTTGTTTATTAATTAGGTTTAAAAATGTCATGTAAGAAGTGTTCTCCTTACTCTTAAATAAAATACCACAGTAAGCCATACTGAAACTCACATGACAGTGTTCTACATAGTGTTTTAATTGCTGGGGGGGCTTTAAAAATAAACAGGGCCATGAGTCGTAAAAGGCTGAGAAAGCCAACTTTGCAACTCTGGAAACCGAAATAATTTTATTACAATGTTAGTTACTGTCTTGAGCACATAGTAAAGACTGGAGAGTCTCCAGTCTCCCACAGTCCGTCCACCACTGGTATGCAGTTGTAGCCAGAGCAAAAGCATCATTTGTAACAACAGGATCTGCTGTGGACAGCCTGGAGATGATGGACAAACTTCATCCTAAGATGTCCCAACACCAAGTTCTATGGTTTAGTTTGGATTCAGACATGATTAATCAAATCAAATCAAATCAAATGACTAATGACTAATTAGTGACTAATGTCTGGTTTAAGTTCTACCGCTCTGTAAAAATGTTCAAATTCCTGAATAGAACCACTACATTTGAACATATCTCTCTGGTACAGTACAGCACTACTTCCACTCCTGGCCATTCAAAGATGTATTTATCTATTACAATCTGTTTAAATTCCCTCTTCTGAGTATTCTTCCTTTTTCCATATATGCTAATGTTTTTAGGTAGTTTTTCCTGTACTCTTCTTAGAGAGGCTTGACTGGGTTGGCAGCCATTGCTGTGTGGGCCTTTAAAGCCCTTTGAAACATTGTACCATTGACTTCACTTACTGGGATGCGCTTGTTAAACAGCTATTAATTTGGATTTGTGTCATATTTGTCATAAACTACTGCAGCCTTCCTGTAAAAATACACATGCAGATATACTGTCGTAATTTAGATTAACTTTTTTATTGAAGAGCCTTTAAAAATTACAGATAAACAATTGCAAGAAGTTTCTGGTTTAAAACTTGAACCTTCATTATCTTAAAAGACAAAAGCAGAGAGGGAAATCTGTTCTTTTCTTCTTTTTTTAACACCGATTTTGCAAACATGGTAAACGGTTGAATTATATGCAACACTGCCTCCCGTGCAGTAGATGGCGCTGTGACTCTCCCTTCTTTGACATGGCGTGATGTGCCGGTGAATCGAGACTGGGAGGAACCGTGTCGGGCAGCTTTCTCTCAGCGTTACTTTGTGTTCTTCCTTGAGAACATGACGGGTTTGTAAGGAGGAGTCTTTTCCAGTCCCCCTGCCAGATCTCTGATCCACGGCGACACCGCCCCGAGAGAGACATCGGTTTCCTCCGAGGTCTCTCCTCCGTTTCCCGTTGTCTTGGTCCGCCTGATCCAGCCGGGAGAATCTGCAGAGATGTCCGACAGCGGTGGCTTTGCTGTCGGCCTGCTGTCCTATGAGACGCTGGTTCATGCTGTGGCAGGTGCAACGGTGAGCAGAGACAAAAGTGTCCGATCAGTGTCGATATTTAACGTGTAGTAACTTGCTTTTGTCTCGATTCTTTTTTTATTGGATAAGAAGTGTCACGGAAATTACAAACTTTTATCATGTTTGTTAAGTAATTAGTATGTTTGTAGCTGTCAGCTTCATACATTAACATCAATGTGCTTTGGCCTTTAGGGGAGCGTAACAGCAATGTCAGTCTTCTTTCCTCTGGACACAGCCAAGAGCAGATTGCAGGGTGAGCTGGAGCGCTTATCACAGTGGACATAAGCTGTCTGATAGCACAAAGTCTTAACTAAGGCTATAGTTCACCTAAGAAGACAACTCTGTCAATCTGTAACAATAATTACATTTTTAAAAATTTGGCATTTACTTTGTTTAGAGGATCTTATCCATGTCATATTTTATTTTGCAGTGGATGAGAATCGAAAGTCTAAATCCACCCCTGTCATCCTGGCTGAGATAGCAAAGGAAGAAGGCCTGTAAGTAGTTTTGCGCCATTTGTTCTCTGCGTAAATCCAAACCTGTTACTTAGGTTTGAGCTGTCGCTTGACACAGGCACCCTTATGGGGCTTCAAACAAGGCTGGCAGCGCTGTTACACAAATCGCCTGATCAAAAATTACATTTCAGCTGTCTTTCCCTCTGCAGTTTATGATTAACAAACTAGTTTATACGTTTACGCTGATTTTGTGGCTCCATAACGCAACATTCAAAAATGAAATGGCCCTTTGTTGATGTTTTTTCCACAGGCTGGCTTTGTACAGAGGCTGGTTCCCAGTCATCTCCAGCCTCTGCTGCTCCAACTTTGTCTACTTCTACACCTTCAACACCCTGAAGAGGCTGGCAGCATCTGGCCCACACAAGTCCAGACCTGGCAAAGACCTGCTGATGGGGGTCATATCAGGTGACCACACTTGAAACTAATTATGAGATGGACGTAATTATGAAGGGTGCGTTCAAGCAAGCTAACTATTGTTGTTCATTCAGGGGCAGTGAATGTGGTCCTGACCACTCCTATGTGGGTGGTCAACACCCGACTGAAGCTGCAGGGGGCAAAGTTCAGAAATGAAGATCTCCAGCAGACCCACTACAGGGGCATATTTGGTGTGTGTACATGCGTCTGTGTTACAGTTCAAACATGTTTTCAGTTCGCGTGCCGTTGTCGAACCCTGCTGTGTTGTGGTTTCCCCTCTCAGATGCTTTCTCGCAGATCATAGCCAATGAGGGGATGGGAACCCTGTGGAACGGCACTCTGCCCTCCCTCATCCTCGTCCTTAACCCAGCCATGCAGTTCATGTTTTATGAGGCCATGAAGAGGAGGGCAGGCAAAGGAGGAAAGAAGGTGAGCGGTCACAATGACAATGGTGTTTCAGTGCACAATCAGAGCTTGACTGACTGATCCACAAAATGGTATGATATTAAAACTGATCACTAAAATACACCAATTCGGGTCAATCAAAATCTGAATTTTTATGGCGTTATTGTTGTTTACGTGTTGGTTTGTGTACCATACCAGCCAATTAGTAGAACTGTATCTGGCAGGCAACGGAAATAATCAGTCGTAGGTTTGACAGTGCAGTTCTGGATTTGATTGTCAGCCTGTGCGTTCAATATTTGTGTCCTTCTGCAGATATCGTCGGCAGAGATCTTTCTCATCGGTGCCATTGCCAAGGCCATTGCTACTACAGCCACATATCCTCTGCAGACAGTTCAGGCCATCCTCAGGGTAAATACCATCATATCGCAATTTACGACCCGTTGTTTGATTTACCAAGAGGTCGACATTGCTGTGATCATTGTTACTTCTATGCAGAGCAGCACAGATTTTCAGTTCTTTTATTGGTGCAATGTGTCAATGATCCCTGAATGTCAGGGAAATAAATTAACCTGCTGTTCACTTTCTCACCAGTTTGGCCAGTACAAAGGTGATGGCAAAGGTGGTGTTTTGGGAAGTCTCTCGAACATATTCGCCCTGCTAATGGAAAGAATCAAGTGAGTGTAGAACATTCGCACAACCAGAGGCGATAGTAATTATGTATAAGGTTTGAAATTTTTGAGTTTTCCCATTTTTGAAGTCTACTTTTACTACACATTTCAGAGGGAAATATTATACATTTGACCTAACGTTGATATGTCATATGTTCCTAGTTTCTATGAAGAATCAGAAAAATCTTGCTTCTCCAGTTCGTCAACTTTTCAGAAACCTGAAAAAGCAGCCTTGCTTTGGCTTCACGGCACAATAACAAAACATTTTCTAAAATTAGAATAAAAGTTAAAATAATCTAAAATCATGAAAATGCCCCAAACTGGACATACTGTATAAGGTTTTCACTCAACAGTTTGTAGGACTTATCATACAGTATCACTGTAATGTGGTTGATGCGATGTTGCTTTAACACTGAAGCATTTGTGTACACACTCGATCACACACACTGAAACCACGATGCAGCTGGTGAACATTTTATGAACGTCACTCGCTCTTTTTTGCAGGAGACATGGTGTTTTTGGTTTGTACAAAGGCCTGGAGGCCAAACTCCTACAGACGGTGCTGACAGCTGCCCTCATGTTTGTTGTGTATGAGAAAATCACAGCTGTTACATTCAGGGTCATGGGTCTGAACAAGAAGCTGAAGCACTGAGAACACACACCTACCCGAGCGGAACACGGCGTGAGCGGTGTTGGGTCGTGTCTCACGCCAGAGTATTGCTCCACTGCAGTGTGCTGTGTGAGCTGAATGATATGCCCGTAATTGGAGACTGGTTGGTTGGCTTTACTGTAACCCATTCTCGCATCAATCCAAACACGCGCCCAAGGTGGGATTGAGTGGATGTTTTCTGTCACATAACGCTCAGAGTACTCCCTCTTTGTCAACCCTGAAGTGTTTCGGTCAATGTTCTCCCAAATGAGTAACGATGGGATGTACTGTAGCTATCCCTTTGTTTTGCTTGTCTATTTTCAGTCATTTCTTTTCCAATTTGTTGAGTGTTTTGTTAAATGTACAACTGAGGTGACACCGGCCTTTAAAATATCATGAGACCGTAAGGATGTAAATTCTCTCACTGGTTTGCACACATCACTGAAGAATCACTCAAGAAAGCATTCATAGACATTATCACACATTTGACGCCTATAAGTAACGCAATTTATGACCAAAAGGGGACCTACTGTACCTACCCTCACGTCCTTATGAAAAGCCTTGATCAAACCTACCGAACCATTCTTGACATACTGTAAGTCTTATGTTTTAGCTGTGAATTTAACAGAAATGGGATGATTTAATACATTGTACTGTAAGACACAAAGCCTCATGAAATTCCTGCGAGATAAATGTTTTTTTAATTTGCTTTAATCTGAAGATAACATTACACATACAGGATTATCTTCTTCAGCTGCAGGAAAAGTACAGAATAAGTTGTACTTTACTGATGGCTGGTAAGCACTTACAAGCTTCTTTTCATATTTATACATTTATGCGTGAAATCTGAAACTGCTTTAACACTTTGCAAATCCATCAATTTTAGCAGTCACGATAAATGAAATGAAATCTAATATACATGGAGAATGTTCATCTAACATTAACAGTTTGAGAAGAAGACACATGCAAATAGGTGCAAAGTGCCTCAAAATGTAACTATTTTACAAAGCGACTGTTAATGTTTTACACACACACTCAATGCATTGAATTATGTCTGCAGTCTATGATTTTATTGGTCAGTATGCAGTTTCTGTCATGCAGGTGTGTTCCATGTTAGTGGTGTGCAGTGTCTGTAATGTTTGGTGATCAGGAAGCTGTTTCACTCCATGTTTCTGTACTATAAACCTTCTTTAACCTGGTCACTGAGGGATTATTCACTAAGGCATCACTTCTAATGACGACAAGTGGTTAATTATTAATGTGTGTGGTTTTATTTAGCAAAACATGTTTGTGTTATTTAACATGAAAACACTCCAATGATGCAATACTTGCTTGAAGTTATCTTCAAAGTTCATAGGCTCACAATGTTTTTTTTGTAATGTTTTCTAATTTTGAAAAATTAAATACTTGTATTTTTTGGAATGTAACCAGGGAATACTAATAAAAAGTATATAAATAACACTGACTGTTATTTATGCTGTATTTAAAATCACATCAGATGAAAAAATATGGTTCTATTCTCAATGCAGAACAACTTTTGCAGGAGTTTGTGGTTGGTGGCAACACAATTTATGGACATAAGATGATCCAAGTAAAAATATACACACATCAAATGCCAAAGTACTTTGGCACAGAACCCTCCATTGGAGGTCTACGTTGACAGAAGTCTCACGTTTGTAAATTAGGAGTCCTACTGAGGATCTTGACTTCTGGTCATTTCCTCTATGTACCAATGTGGCAGGAAGGAATACTGGGAATCTCTGTGGATGGAGTAGGTCACATCTTTATGGGGCTCCCAGGAGAACAGGTACACTACCCTAGAAGGGAAGCAGTAACAATTGACTTGACAAGGCGGTGAACTAAAAATACAGTGTATTTAATAATTCTGTATGAATGATCCAACATAGTCTGAATCCTTGTGACTCACCTAGGATTGTCTTCCGTAACCAAACGCCTCACGAATGACAGGAAATCACAGCAAAAGTTCATACAGACTGTTGGCTTCCAGCAGTTGTATTCATTCTGTCCAAAGAAAGCAAATGCATTAATTCAGTAATCTCGGCTTTCCTTGTGACGCTGTTATTTTGATTAAATAAGCAGCACGGCTAAGTTCTATGCTAGATTGCACTGATCACGCCAGACAAACTACGTTGTCTGTACCTTGATGAGATGTGAAATCTTGGAGATGTGAAACGTCTCAACAGCGACAACCACTCCCTCATGATCCCGGAAACCTGCTACAACACGAGGGACTCCGGGGAGAAAGGACTGGGCCCACCACTTCAGCAGTTTGAACCTGTGAGTCACCCACACAAAGGAAACACATTTCAAAACTGCTAAAAACTTGAAAAATTGTAAGAACCGACCATTTACTGTTTCATAGATCATGTGTACCTGTGGAAGTTGCTGCGCTGTTTGGGGGTGCAGATCTCTACTGATGTCTTCAGCTCAACATAGCAGGCAGGAGCAGCTGGAGCTTTGGGATCTTTATCTCTGCAGTCCACCTCGCCAGAAAACAGAAGTCTGTGGTCTGCGAGGCGAGTTTGGACCACAGTGCAGAAGGCCTCGTTGGTATTTACCACTCCACTCGGGTTAGGCAAACTGTGGACGTTATCTATGAGAATGGACAACGGTTTTGTGTTATCATTTAAACATCTGCTTATCACTTGATGTGTTTTGGGTGTGTGCATCATACATCACTGGACAGATTGAGAGATTACTGAGAGGTGAAAAATGCTTTTGAAACATCTTTCCATTATCCTAGTTTTTAGATACTTAAGCACTATGATGACTGATGTGTAATCTCTGAGTATAAGAGGACAAACCGTCATTACAATCATTAATTCTACATACTGTATATGCTGACCTACCTGTGCATGTGTACTGCTCAAACTTGTATCCCCAATACATCATCTCTTCATGCTTCTCAGTGCGATTCTCCTGTTCCCTGCGAGCGGCCTCTGTTTCCACTTCGCTGACGTACAATGTGCCTCCAAACCTGGTGACCGCCAGCAGCCAGCCCTCGCGTGTCTCATACGGTGTGGTCAGCAGTTTGGTCAGATGACCACGCCATGTTACAAAGTCAGCATCTAATGCACTGGGGAGAGGAGAGGTCCATCAAAGAATACATGGCCAACAGACAACACAGTATTGGGCTGTTGAAAGAACGTCACTGGTTTATTGTTCTTCTCAGAGGTGTGAGTAAAATCTGTGTTTTAATTCAAGGTGAATGATGCTATTATGACTGAAATAGCAGTAATAACGCGAGGTGATGTTTTACGTCTGGATTGGTCAGTTTCTCTGATTTCCTCCACAATCCAAAAAAGATCTTTGATATGCTGATGCTGATATTTGCATGTCCCAAATGCAGTTCATTAGTATTGCTGTTAATGTTAGCATATTATACAATATTTTACAGCCTTTATTTATATCTAAGAATAATTCCCAATTCATGTAGTTTTGTTATATTTCAGTTTTCTGTATAGTTATTAATTTAATTTCCAGTGAAATTTACTGTCATTATTTTGATTAACAGTACAATATCCTACCTCAGCAATGCAGCTGTCACAACTCTTTAATAACCAGATTCTAAGTATCAATATTAGTGTTGGCCACAAAAGGTCAATATCAGTCAGGCAATTGATCTTCTGTATGCATTTTAGCACTGTGTAGTGGCTTGGGTGTATGACACTAAATTTAAAAAGAAGTGAAAACTGCTAATATTGGTACTTACCATGAAGAGGCTGTGGTCATCCTGGACTTCAGCTTAGGTCTGTTGGCCAGGATCCATTTTAGGATGTGGTCCAGCTTCTCCTTCACGCTGTCATCTCTCTTTATGAAGCGGTCCTTGTACCCATCCCTTAGGTCAAAATTAGGATTCCTCTCCGGTTCCACGAAGTATCTCATCTGCCTGCTGTCATTGAAGAATCTTCGATGCGAGTCCAGGGAAAAACTCCCCACTTCAACGGGTTGTTTGTACACAGGAAAGTCTCTTTCGTAAAGCTCCCTCCTGGTGCTCAAAACCTGGGAGGAACACGAGGACTGCCCAGGAGTTGGCCTGAAACGTTTATTCTCACACTGATCGCTTCCTGTGTCATCTCTGTCTCTTCTATATGCTGACTGGTGGGGGTGGTGGCTGGAGTTGGGATGCGGAGATCTGTGGTGGCGCTGGTCCATTGCTAACTGTAGGAGAAAGGAAGAATTAAACAACAAAACAAACAGACAGATGATGGCGTATAATTATTCATAACTTGTTTGTATTTTCCTCTCTCAATTGTACACGTAGTGTTTTTCATAGTGCTTGTCTTTTCCCATATCATCATTTATGTTGTCACTGAGCAGGTGACAGGTGGCTGGTGCCCCCTAGCCCTTTTTTTTTTTTTTATTTCAATTTTCAAAGTCAATTTCAAATGCATTTTTATTTAACACAATGGTAAAACCCAACTGTATACTGTCGGTATATGTGGATATACTGCACATGAATACGTATGTGGAGGTTACTTGCGCCAAACTGTAAATTTGAGTGAACAACAATACCGGAGCATTTAAGAATTACAGAGTGATGCCAACCCTTACCCTGCTCACTATTTCTCAAATGTAAAACCGTCATATTTTATGATTAAGTAGTTAAGCACAGTGGCCATTTTAGTTAAAGTAGAAGAGGCATTCGGGCAAATTGGGCATTTGAAGACCACGATACACAAATTGTGCCTAACTGTGGCAGGGAAATTTACTCAAATTTGTGGAATCTGATTATCTAGGTTCAGAGTGGGAGAAACTAGCTGCATTTATCACCAATTACACAAAATAACGTTGTGATGCCATATTCTGCATCGGCCGCAGAGAGAGAACCGACTTCACTTTCAGCAAACCGTGAATGGCGAGTTCGTAAACAAAGCTAGTGAACTAGCAGTTAGCTCATCTGATCTGAGTTCGGGTGCAATATTAAACCGACCTACCTCTTAAGTGAGCATGGCACAAGGAAAGCTGCTAAACGTCCGCAACGGTAATATACGGGCTATTATTAACTATATTCCGAGTTAGAATAACAAAAGCTGTCTATCCCAAGATAGCTACCCAGTCAGCGGCATTCACTGCAACTATGCTAACAGCGTTATTTTCCCCCCACCCGAGATTCGACAACAAGGATGTGATTGGTTGTACTTCTTTCTCGTTTTGCACGAATATGGTTGTAAAGCTGTAAGTTCAGGCAACATAGCCCTACTCCCTAACCATAACCATAACCCGTACCCTTAAATGTATAATGTACACGTTTTCGTGAGTTTAGTTCACTTCCGGGAGAATTGCTTCTACTTCTTCCTTATTGGGTACGGCTTTTGAAGTGCCCGCCTTGGTGTTGAATCTCAGGTGGGGAGAAAAAAATAACGCAGCATTCTCGTTTATGCAGTGCGTCCTCCGTGCGGCTAGATGGCGTCAATGCGGAATAGTTTTTTGTTTCATGTAAATAGCAGGGGAGCAAGGTTTTAACCGTTCGTTCCGCCTGACACGTCTGTGTGCTGTTGTAACAAGCCACGACAATGTTCATATCGATAATAGCGACATAATATCAGGTAAGCGCTGTAATGTGACTTATCAAATAATACCGTGTGTGTGTTTAGTGTACACACCAAGCAGCTGGCTCAATTATTTTAGTAGCAGCCTGCGCTTTGATAGTTGTTTTTACGGTTCTCGATGACAAGCTGCTTTTATTTTCAGAAACAAATTCTGCCAAAGACTCAATAATTGTAAAGAAACGTGTCCAAACTTGATTAGCAAACAATGGTGTAACTATGTTTTTGCCCCAGGTATGAACCGAAAACGGGCTCTGATTTCAGACACTTTCATGGTGAAGAAAAGAAGGACTGCTACAGAGAAGTTTGGAGTCCCCATTAATGGAGAAAGAAGTGGGTGTGGCTGGTGAATAGATGATTAGAATATTCGTGAACTAATTTGAATATTTACCATTACTCCACATTTTCCTCCAGATGGACCAATAGACATCAAATCCACCCTGCAGTATCTCATGACGCTCTTCCCTCGAAAGGTCTTCAATGACGCCTTACCTCAAATTGTACTTAAACACCAGCTCTACAGCATACACAGTGACAAGACAATGGTGGACCGACAGCTGGTGAGGTGTCTCCCTTACGCATTAATCAGGCTGTTTCCCCTCAAAGTCTGGAAATACAACACAAATACATCCTTGTGGTTTACAGAATGAACTGCGTGAGCGAGGAGAGCTGTTGATGTTCCAGCTCGGCTTTGATGCTGATGCTTTCGGGCTGGTTTTCGCATCGGACTACAAGGCCAAAGTGTTGGCAGGAGAGGAGGGCCGAGTGACACGGGAGACAACTGAGAAGTTCTTGGAGAAGGTGGTGTCTTCATGCACCGATCTGAGCTTCAGTCAAGACAAGATGCTCACAGAATTCCTCTTCACAGACTCTGAGATCACGTATGGAAGTACCTTATCTTGATCTCTTTTATTTTTGACCCGTTCTTTTCACGGTTTTCTTCATTTGTAAGAAAAAAACAATGCCGAAAATGATTAAGTCATTAGTTTGGTCCACATAAAATGAATGGACAAAAATTTCAATAATCAATTTATCTATTTTTGCAGCCATAAACATGTTTAGGTTTAATATTTCACTCTGTCAAAAAGCATGATTTAGCATTAAATCCTTTGAATAATTAGAAGTAAAAGTGTTAAAGAGATTCATGGCTTGAACATTTGATTTAAAGGATGTCAATGTGTTTCAGGAGTAAGCCACGAGTGCGTTTGTACCTTCTTTTTTTTAAACAGCGTGTGAAAGTGTACGTTTGAGCCCTCATACTTGTCTTTGCCTTTTTCAAAGATCAGCACATCCTTTATTTTCTCACCACCCAGGCAGCTGGTGAAGTCGGGGGTCCTGACAGTGAGGGACGCCGGCAGCTGGTGGCTCTCCATTCCTAACTCCGGCAGATTTACCAAGTACTTTCTACAAGGTGGGTGTAATCTCAAAAACACATTTCTTCCTTGATCAGGTTCATTTCTCCCATACCACACGGTTAAGAGAGGATTTTGTTAATTGAAAGGTTGTTTGTTTTACAACTGTCTCCTTTTCCCGTTAGGTCGTAAAGCAGTCCTCAGCATGGTGAAGAAGTCCAAATATAGTGAAGTCTTAAAGGCAAACCTGGAGCAGAGACAAACAACCTCACAAGTCAAATTCCACATGAAATATCACATCCATGACATTGTTGGTGCAGAGCTGGTAGAAAGGTAAAATGTTTGAATACAGGTTGCTTTTGAAATGTCCATATGTTTTCTACATTGAGTATTTTTTTATATTCCACTTTGCATCAGTAGGGCAATTTTCTGTTGGTCATTTATGTCTTTTTTTCTGTCAGACAAAACGGTTCACCCCATTCATTGTCCTCTCTCTACATGTATATACCTGTGGATGGGTTGATCTATTACTCAGAAACCGATAAATGGTACAAAGCCCAGTGGGAATTGCTTCAAATTGTAACCCAAGGCAACTTACCGAAATTTCACTTCTTACCAATCAGCTGGCCCACATCCCACCTCTTTATTCAGTCTGGGGCCTCTAGGAAGTCTTGTTTTGTTTAACTCTTTTTGCTTGTTCATCGGTGTGATGGTGCCATCTTAACCTGTTAAATCAACTCTTTTCTCTACAGCATACCTACAACGACAGGGACACTATTACGATTTGTTGATTCCTGAAAAACAGCAAGATTGACTGAATGACTGAAGATAAATAAGGCAACGGGTGCACAAAGACTTAGTTTTGTATGATGATTACAAGTAAATAATTTAATGTTCTCATGTTTTTGGTAACTGATGTAAAACCTTGAGGGTTTATGAATTGCCCAATATGTTCAAATGTAAAGTTTTGAGTTATCATATATATAATAAATTATTTGAAATGTCTCTCATTCTGAGGGAAATGGCATCATGTCCCTGCACACCTCAAAACCTTTGTTATCCAAGTGTCCCATCTGAGCCATGTGTCTTTACTAAGTTTATGCATCCATATTCTGTTGTTTTAACATTAATAATGGTCTTCATGAAGCCTAATTATTAGGCTTCAACAATATAAGTGTCTTTCTGCTGTCAATAATACCTTCTGTGCCACCTTGTGTAAATTTTCCAAATGCATCAAGAGAAACCTGGGCTGCACTGTCCACAAAAAGAGGTATAAGTTAGGTTGTTTTACTGGAATTTATTGGCTTTTTCAAAAAGTGACAATAGCTTTATCCATAAAACTTAAGGGTCACAACATTGGCTGGAATTAAAGCACAGCTTGATGTCCGAATACAATAAAAATGAGCAACATGTACTTAACCCCTGATCTAGTAGTTCAAATACATTTGTAAATAGGCAAAAATACAACTGTAGCAATTCTAATCTTAATTTTCAGTATATGTTGCACGTACATGCTATCAGCATTAATTACAAAAAGCTAGGCTTGTAGGCAGATTAAGGTAGCGTTAACCGGAAGAGGTAATAAACAAAAGATATTCATAGTGTTAGTTTTACAATACAGTGAGTGAAGTGTAACTTCTGTGAAGAAAGATACAAAAAAGTCAAATTACATGATTATAACAAAAAGATGAGTACACTGTATACTACACCATAACCGACAGTAGCTTTGTTACCGTTATTACTTAGCAGGCATAAATGCTCTTCTTAGTGACGCTGCTTAGCCAGTAGTGATGCCGTTATAAATCAAAATGTGCTGCACAAATGGTTCCTGATAAATGCCCACAGACCATTAAAGGTGCTTTTCCCCACCACCAAAACACCTCAATATCTAATTAGGTTTTCAGCTTTAAACTCATGGGCAACTACAGAGTTGAGACACATCTAGTGGAATATTGCAAGAGGAAAGAAAAATACCATATCCTGATAGGTCCAATAGGAGCCAAACATAAAATACTGGATCACTGTGATTTTCCGGGATTAATAGCACTGTTGGCATCAACTCAACATCTACTCCCATTCTACATTTTCAGTATACACAACTGAACAAGGTGTCATTCAATTCACACAAATTAATTCAAATGAATCTTGTGCCATGATTGACAATCAATTAGCACTACTGGTAAAAAGTTTATGGTACATAAACAGTAATCTGAGGTCAAAAGAACTTCACAGATGTTTGCTTCAAGTTCCTTGTTGATAATGAAATTTTACATAACTGCCCCCACAAACTGTAAATGGAATCAAAATGCCACCAATCGTGAACACTCTTCAGCAGTGTAAAACAAATCAGATTTTGTAATGTTTGAAGATAACCAAACACAGGTTTGGATGAAACACACCATATCTGCAGAATGTATTTGGCAATATTTCTTCCACTCAAGACAAACAACCAAGACTGTAAACAAAAAAAGCCTGGACAACCAGTGGAAGAACGAACTGAAAACATTCCATGGTCCATTTTACAAAACACCCAATCCACTTTAGAAGGCCTCAACAATTTCATAATGACATAGTCTTGTCTATACAGTATATGTATTATGCAGCGGATTTTGGAGGAAAAAAAAAAAAAGGTCTACAATCACCAAACCCCTTTTCCTAAATCTGAGCGAATGTTAAAAGTTTTCATTGAACTTGGTACAACTACTGTGGCTACACATGTGGAAGTAAGAGTCTGAAGTACATTGCTTTTGTATGGATGTGTGTATATTGGTGTTTCTCCTGTGTCTCTTCCCACCAATATACTAGCGGTCATGTTCCCCAGTATCCTTTGGAGCGGAAGTTTTACAGGAGAGAGCACTTCCTCCCTCTCTTCTTGACGGGTGGAGGGCAGAGGACGGCCCGGATCGCCTCATCGAACACAGTTTTTAGGCCACGCTGAGTCAGGGCTGAGCACTCCAGGTACTTCACGGAACCTAAAGGAACAGGACAAACAAAGCGGCCGTTTGATCCTTCCAGCACAGACAGTGAGATTTAGCCTACAACAGAAAATACATAATTCTATTTAAAAAAATCAACAAAGTTTACATACCAATCTCTTTGGCCATGGCCAGGCCTTGGGGATAGGTAATTGGAGCAAGTTTCTTCTCCTTCAGCTTCTCAGTGGTCTCCTTGTCATCTCTCAGATCCAGTTTGGTACCAACAAGAATGATTGGAGTATTGGGACAATGATGTCTCACCTCAGGGTACCACTACGCAGAGATCAGAGCAGTGAGAAAACAGCTTGCAGGTGTTGAGTGTCCACAAACATGTCTGTGACATCTTGAAGAAGTCGTATCGTATGACGAACAAGCGAGCAAGCAGGCGTGTGATGGATACCAGCATAGAGTTCGCATAGAGCGCAATTTTCACGACACAAAATGGACACTGAATGAAACACTGTCCTGAGACTGGACTATGCAGACACCACATCGCCTTTAATTTCCACCAAGCAGGCGGTGCATCGACTCACCTTGGCACGGACGTTTTCAAATGAGGCGGGACTCACAAGCGAAAAACAGATGAGGAATACGTCCTGGTGAGAAAGACACAACGCAATCAGAGCCCATATTTAGCAATCACTTCCTTTTAGGAACAGTGCAAAAGCTGTGTTCATGTCAGACAAAGGCGTGGCTTTTGTCTTTTCACTTCCTATAACACTCTAATTGACTGTGTACAGGCACCACAAGACCAAAAACACTACATGGCATAGTAGTCTAAACGTGTGTAATATGATACAGCATTGTCTATTATAGTACCGTTTGTGGATAGGAAAGTGGGCGGAGTCTATCATAGTCTTCTTGTCCTGCTGTATCCCAAAGGCCCAGGTTCACGGGCTTCCCATCCACCATTACATTGGCAGAGTAGTTGTCGAACCTGAAAGAAACGATGATGTGAGACTCAGCCAAACCTACCAGGCTTCCACAGAACAACTTTCAGTCTTCAAAAGTGAAATTAGATCTCAATCTAATGTGCTTTGCCTCATTAAGTCTCTGTTGCAATGACTCATTACATTTAATGTTTGGCTCTGCCTTACCAAAATCTAGTTTATCAACTGCTGCATGCAAAATACCTCCCACAAGTGGTCTGAAACCAGCTTTGGGGTATGTACTAATTTATTCAAAATTTGGTGTTGTGCCAAGCTGAAGGAACAACCGGTTCTACCAGCACAAAATTTCCATCTAAAAAGCGACTACGCACTGATCTACCATCTTATCTATACAGTAACTGCACAGAGAAAGTGGTGACTGAAAGAAGGGTGGAGGAAACTGTTGTAATGTTAATGACTTTTGGTCCTCCATTAACTCTACACTTGTCTTCTGTCTTCGATATACTCACACTGTGGGGATGTACTCTCCAGGAAAGGCATTGGTGGTGTAGCTGATGAGCAGGCATGTCTTACCCACAGCTCTGGATGGGAGGAGGAAACAAATTATCAGGTCTGGGGTTTATGATTTCCCCCTTCTCAAAAACAGACGTACTGAAGCAATTCTGGCTCTAGGCGATAGGATGGTGGCTTTGCGGTTTCAGACACATACCATGTAATCTCAAAATCCCAGGTTCAAATATGGTTCTCCACTTCTCTGCACATATTTCCTCTCTTCGCTATTACCATCGTCAAACACCAAAATGATAAATGATAAAATTTCCTTTTTGTTAAGTTTAATTTACCCATTCCTGGAAACTTAAAGATCACCACCTTGACCTTATACAACTAAACCAGCCCTTATCTTGCCTTGGCTTAATGTACGTGATATTTGCTCAAGATGCATGCGCAGGCACACACACACACACACACAAGAAAGCACGTTGTAATAAATGGGAATGTAAAGCAGCTTTCAGTCATCGTCCATTTTTAACTTCACATATAAATACTATCCATTACGATAGTTCTGCTACTCAGAATGGAAAATAACCATTTTAACACATCAACCCACCAATGACCATGCTGCTGTGGTATCCACCACACCCAGAACAAAGAGTTATGACTGTGTGTATGTATAACCTCCCACATATTACATTGCATATTACAAGACAGTCAGAGCTCATGATTGATCCTGCTGCGAGTGTCAATTGCTAGGTGTTACAGATCAAAATATTGTAACAACCCCGAATGCTTAAAGGGCTTAAAAAATGCACCGCATTGGATGCCATGTTTGTTGCAGTGCACAATAACAAATACTGCACAACTTAAGCCATCATATTTCTCAATAGGGAGATAGCTATTACGAACATATGTAACCTATCAGTTTAAGATTGATAGCTGGATTACTCCCGCTGATATTTCAGTAACCAAAGAATGAAGAAAAGCAATTTATGGGATTAAGTAAAACGAAAAATTGACCAACCAAGCTGAGGCTTTTATCAGATAATTCAGGAACACGCAAACATATCCACGATAAGGTGACGCAATAGTGAAACAAAAAACAGATTTGCTTGGATGATTATTGGCTAATGAACTGATTGCAGCGCTGATTTCTCTGTCACATTAGCTGAGGACATCATCCGTGAAACGTAAACAGGTAGTTAAAGCTCACTAGCTAACTTTCTCCTGATTGAAAAATGTGAAGCTATGTGCGTTAGCTAGTCTGTGGATATGATATTCCACTACTTTGTCATTTACCGCGTAAAGACAGGAGGCGTAAATCGCTAACCACGGCGATTAATTTAACTTACCCGTCCCCAACAACGACACACTTTATGGCCTGCATAGCGCCGCAGCCAGAGGAATGCTAAGTTAGCCTTGGACCTGCTCACGTTAGCTCACAACTCTTTTCCTTTGTCCGGAGCTGCTCGCTGATGAAACGCCCCAACAGCGCCTCGTAGGTGGGCTTTTGTGTCACAATGGGGCTCCTAAAATATGGAACTACTTGTCGGTAACTTATAGTAACTTATCTGCCACTTTAACACGAGTTTACTCGGAAATTCCCTCACAGCATTCCCATGCTTTGAATCGCTGTTCTGAAGGCTAAACAGCGGCCACCACCCCTGAGGAAAAAAAACAGGCTGAGCCACCAGCAGAGGGAGCATCCGGTTTACTACGCCCACGCAAACTTCACACCGGTTCAGTGTCTTTAAAAAGAGCACATATGTGTTACAAACACCCGATTTTCAGAGTATAGAGAGTGTCATTTGACTAAATGTGCACACATGGCAGTATCGAGTTTAGAATTTTAACTCCCAACTCGGGGAGTTAAAATCTATCGAGACACGGAATCTTTATTGTGTAGCACACATTGAGGACATGACGTAACCTCAACAACCCTTTGCATGAAATAAAACATAATAAAAACCCCATTCATATACTTTTAAATATACCTGTGTATTTTGGCGTTAATTGTTTTTAAGTTCATTGCGAGCTGATTTATTTTAATGATTTTTTTCTGTAATGGCACTTCGTCTTGCCTCACAGCAATAAGGTCCTAGGTTCGATGCTGTGGCCGGGGGCAGGGTCTTTCTGTGTGGAGTTTGCATGTTCTCCCTGTGTTTGCGTGGATTTCCTCCCACAATCAAAAAACATGTATGTTAGGTTAATCTCCTGCCAGTGCTTGACCAAGGCACCTGAAGATTTGGAGTTGGTCTCCGGGCGCCAGACTGAAGCTGCCCACTGCTCCTCAAAGAGGATGGGTTACATGCAGAGGACACATTTCGTTGTAAATACAATGACAGTAAAGTCCTCGCACAATTTATTATTAATATTATTATAGCCAGAAACGTCACATCTTGGGTAAGCCTGGCAAACGACACGACGAGACTAAATAACGTTCCTTAAAATGTTTACTGAGAAAACACAAATTCCAAGCGTGTGGTCAAACAATTGTGTTGCTTCCAATGTTACTTACCACCGTGTCTAACTCTAAAGCTTCCTTATATAAACAGTGCATCATCAAACTAACAAAGCTACAACAACGATGACATCAAGCTAACAGACAACAATGATGTCATCAAAAGTAGCAAACTTACAAGAATGATGTCACCAAGCTAACAGAGTTACAACAATTATATCACCAAAACTACCAAAGTTACATCAATGATGTCACATTTAATAACATTACTAAATAATACATCTTAGAATAATATGAACTTTATGAATGACTGGAAAAATTCAGTTTTTTCCTATTAA
>OMOW01101758.1:0-11611 GCA_900312555.1 Lamprogrammus exutus | reverse complement strand
GCTCCTTATAGAGCTGACAGTTCCCTGGGAGGACCGTATGGATGAGGCAAACGAGCGGAAGCGGTCCAAGTACCAGGAGCTGGTGGATCAGTGCCAGAGGAGAGGCTGGAGGGCTCGCTGTGAGCCGATTGAAGTGGGGTGTAGAGGTTTTGCTAGCCACTCACTGTGCAAGGTATACACTCTACTTGGCATCACTGGGGCTGCAAAAAGGAAAGCCATCAAGTCCACCATGGAGGCTGCAGAGAGGGCCTCCAGATGGCTTTGGATCAGGAGGGGCGATCCGTGGGCCAATGCTGCTGGGACACAAACCACGGTCTGATCAACCCTGGCTGGGTCGCCTGAGCGAGGGTGTATGATGTTGAAAGACCCGAAACACCCGATGACCTCAGGAAACATCACTGAGGATGTGTCCCGCGTGCATCCAAGAATGTATCTTTTAATCATAATTGTTAAATACATATTGAATTAGCAGGCAAAACTGAGACTGAAAGCAAAATTGAAACCCAAAAAACCGAACACATTTGTGTCTTAAGTTTACACCCACCAGTCAAATTTGTCACCACAAAAAGTTGCCTTGAAGTGTTTTGTGTGTTCATGTAAATGTTTGTGCAAATCCAACCTCTATTCATGAGGTTAAAGTCGTTTCTAGCAGCCTCATCCAGAGTAAGAAGACCTCCAGCACAGTTTAGCGGTTTTCCATTGTGTTCATGCGGGCTGTGAAGCTCTATTTGTTGGTAAGGACCGCTCGATACTCCACTTAGGGAGGTACAGCGCCCACCTGTAATGCCAGAGCGAAGTACAGACAAACGCCATAGTTTTGTTAATTCAACAGATAATGTGGTTTGATTGGTAAGGGAGCTAAATGTGGAACATTTTGTACTGTAAACAGACATGAACACAAAATTCTAAAAAGTGAGAAATTGTACTTTTTGCAATAATCGTAAGAATTCTGTTCCCTATCCTTACTGTAGAGTTTACAAGGTGGTTGCATGATTGTTTGACTTGCAGAAGACCATGGTGTGACACAGGATAACTACTTGACAACTTCCACCCTTTCTCCTGCCATCAGTTACATTAAGAATTATTGCATCATGGAGATTTTGGTCGGTCATTAGACACTGTACTTTATTCTTGTTCTGTTTAAGGCCCCTGAGGTGATCCGAATGCAAGACAGCAACCCCTATACATTCCAGTCTGATGTGTACGGCTATGGAGTGGTGTTGTTTGAGCTGATGTCAGGGACGCTGCCTTACTCCAATATCAACAACAGAGACCAGGTAACAAGGCCCTGCGGTGGTGTACTAACATAACATTGACTCAGAGAATCAAAGCAGAGAATCAGAGTGTCCTAGATTCTAAGTGCCTCAGAGTCAAAACAAATATCAAGGTTTCTAATGACATTTCATTTCTGTTCCATTTAGATAAACACAATACATCATCTGCAGTCTTTTATCTTCTGTGGTGTTCATACCACCCAAGAACATGTGAAACAATAGCTGAATATGGGCATCAGATAGAATTGATTTTCTTATACTATGATTTTTAAGCATATGTCGGCATCTGAAGTTTCAGGTGCCACATTGTTTGCTGCTGCTCAATTGACATTTTTCACACCTGCCCAAGTTAAATAAAGGAGAAAATGATAAAAATGCTTCAGAGAGGCTGAGTATGAACTGTCTGTCAATGTAGCGGTTTTTAAAAGCCATATACTGAATCTTTAGAAACCGCCACATGTAATTGCCCGTCACCCATCTGACAAATGACAAATTGCCACACAGCTTTTAACCTATGTGGCTTTAAAAATGAAGTTAATAACACTAAGGCTCACTCACGACAACAGATGGTGATTTTTACACCTCCTTGTTTTCTCTCTCAGATACTCTTTATGGTTGGACGCGGTTACTTGTCTCCAGACCTCAGTAAGCTGTATAGTACCTCACCCAAGGCGATGAAAAGGCTAATCATTGACTGCCTCAAGTTCAAACGTGACGAAAGGCCCCTATTTCCACAGGTGAGTATTTTACTGGTTTAGCTTTTTCCAAACAGAAATTCTGCTAAATTTGTACATTCTGTATCAACATTGTAATTGATTTAATATTCACCGAAGTGGAAAACCATCCCGAACCAGACATTCATAAATTACGTTTTTTAAACAAAATCTGACTCAAAAGGGACTCAAGCATGGTTGGACCTGACCTGAAATAGACCTGAGAATAATTAGAACTGATCCAAAATGTGGTCAACCCAAGCAGACCTAAATACAGAGAGGGAACAGCAACACTGTTAGCAGCATGATGCGCCACAAATTAAGAGTTTTGCTTTCAACTAGTCCTTCACATCTGCACACAACACCTCAATCTTGTTCCTGAACTTCAGTTCACACTCTTTGACTCCTCTGAAAAAGCAAATTTTCTCCTGCTGTGACGATGATGCACCACGCGATCAGAGCTCATAGGGAGTCCGCTTGGGTTTGCCCAGGGTAATTTTTTTTTTTTTCTTCATCAGATCCTTGTAGCCATTGAGCAAGTTCAGGAACTGATGCCAAAAATTGAGCGGAGTCGTTCGGAGCCTTCCCTCCATCGAGCCGTCAATGCTGAGGACCTGAACCCCCTCCTGTTCCACACCA
Source organism: Lamprogrammus exutus (assembly GCA_900312555.1). Lineage (NCBI taxonomy): Eukaryota > Metazoa > Chordata > Actinopteri > Ophidiiformes > Ophidiidae > Lamprogrammus > Lamprogrammus exutus. The sequence continues at coordinate 8,985 of OMOW01101758.1, read as the reverse complement.
CCAGGCTTATGCCTCTCTAAGCTACCACCACCACTGGGCGGAGAGGCAATCACCCTGCCTAAATTATAGCATTCCCCTGCCACAGAGAGTCCACAGCTGGCAGCCCTAACAGATCACTCTCCCTAATCCCCTTCAGAGCCCTGGAGTTGCACTACTGCATCACAAAAAACATTAACACATTGCAAAAAAAAATTAGCAAGTCATTTAGTCTAATATTCCTCTTGTTTTACGTTATGCAAGTGAGAAAGATTAGCTCATTGCATGAAATAATTCCCTGTGCATTACAATTTGTACCAGCATTTTTCTTAAAGTTGCTGAAAAAATTCTGATCACTCCAGTTGTGTAATGACATTGTCAGTGGGTTTAAGAAAATCCATCAAACAGGTTGATTTGCACTGGAAAAGTGAAGTCCCTCCAGGTTTGTTTTCAAGGAAAACCAAAAATAAGCATCTTTGCAGAGCACACATGCACTGGAAAATTCTGGGTAACAAAATAAGTCTTACTCTGCTGCTTTGAGGAGCACTGTGATTATCAAACATCAAAAATGTGTAATGTAATCATTGCACAGATAAATCTTTAGGACACATTTTTAAGTTTATGCAGAAGGGTTTGACTGATGTGACATTTTGATGACCAATTTTTCTTAAATTATAACTATGGCCATTATTAGTCAGTACTACAATAACTATGCAATCAAGTGGGTGATACTATGAGTTCTTATGGTTTTTTGAGTAAAATCTCAGTTTGTTGCTCTTCCCTTCAAACACAGCAGCATACTCAGGCATGCTCTTCACAGCTCTGACTTCTGACCCATCAGCGGAACGCAGCACCAACCTCTTAGTTGGATCTATTGGATGACATTCCAAAACATGCCCTCAAAATGAAATTTTATTACTTTTAACCCAATGATTCCCTTTACTAGTTTTCCCAGAATGTCACCGTCTGGATCAGAACTGTTTATGTTAATGTTTTCTTAAATCACTGTCATTTAATCCATTTGAGAAACCTTAGTCTTAATATAAACGGTTAGTTATGTTGCTGCTATTAATGGTGAATCTTACGCTCTTGCGTTTAAAAACTTTATTTTTATTTTTATAAACACCTTGGGGAGCTGAGTATTCTGGGACTGGAGTGCACCGCTGTAGCGTGCAGCTTTTGCATTCCTTTTTTTTTTTTTTAAAGCTCTAACATTAAATCTGTTAACTCTGTAAATCCATAGACATCTATAGTCTTAAAAATAGTGTATAATAATGTTTCCAAATGCTGCACAGTGGAGCAGCCATTAGTCCTTTTTTTTTTTAAACATACACACACAATATAATTAGTACTGTAGCCGTTAGGGGAGCAATAACACCATGAACAACTTGGTTTGTTTTTCACTAATTAGGCAGCATGAATCTGTGTTTAGCCCCCAGTGAGTGCAGCTAAATTAAACTCAGTACGTTTACATGCATGTTAAAACACTGATTATTTTTGCATTAAGGTAATACATTTTTTTTTCAAATGTCATGTAAACACCATAGTTGTAAATTGATTTCCATTAGGATGTAAACATACAGTAATCTGAATAAGTCACCTCTGCATGCATTTCCTCACCTGACGGATTCTCCTCATACTCAAATTAAGCAACATGTCACGTGTATTTGTATTTGTGTTGTTTGACCACGGAATCCTATCAATTCTGTCCATGTATATGTCTTACTCACATTTTTGCATTGCATTTTTTAATTGCAATACGGACAAAAATAATTGGAGTACAGTGTGCATGTAAACGTAGTGATTGAGTGGCTTTAATCAACGTCTACATCCATGTCTACTTACACAACTATTGTTTATTTGGCAAACATATATGCAGATGACAATCAGAACAGCATTGACTCGGCATATGGCTTTTAACCACAAAATTCTGTGATTGTGCTACAGTACACTAAAAATGCAAGTAAAGGGTACTGGAACCTCAAATGCCAGATGACCATGAAACCTGCAGTCAGTGTTTCCTTGGCTGGCATTTGATTTGGTCACATTTCTCTTTCACCCCTGGAAAACAACTCATTGGTGACTTTTTGACTATTCTGCTTCTAGTGTGATGTTAAGCCAAGGTCTCTCAAGCTGCTGTTTTCTCTTGACCAACATGGTGAACAGAGTTTTGGTGTGGTAGAGGTTTCCATTCAGATTCTGGGGTTTATTTTCAGTGGCTGAAGGGTTTGAGTCTGCATACGTCTGTTTGGTTTGTTTCTCAGGTTTATATATTTTATGATGCAATACTTCTTTTCACACAGATAGCTTACTAGCTTTGGTTGGAAGGCTTAACAATCTGCCTTTAGTAATAGATGAGGTCAAAATAAAGGCTCCAGTTCCATACAGACCTTTCTAAGTACTGATTGTGGATCTGAAATGGTGTGTGGGGCTTTACTGGTGTGGTGTAGGTTGTTAATCATTTAGAGGTTAGTGTGACTGAATGCTAAATTCTGAGCCGAGTTTGACATTAAGGCCTTAAGATTTGGCTCACACCACTGTGCTCCTCAGGTTGTTGGATGACCACCTGTGCCTTAGATATCTGGGACACTTGGCTCACATCAAAAACAAAATGCATCATGGGATTGAAGTGGTCACAGGGAGCACATACTTACTGTAGTTACTTTTTAGAACAGTTTGATCCCTGTCAGGGATTATAAAGCTGATCCCACTGAAAAAGCACAACATGATGAGCCAATGTGAAACCATCAGAAATGTACATAGTGGTGGGATTTTACTTGAAATGTGCCCTGCAGCTGATTTTCCTCGTGTTTGGGTTGTGAGTGGAAAGTATTTATTGGCTTTTGGTTTAGCCCAGCTCGGTTTTAATGATTTCAGTTTGCATATGGACAGAATTGTGGTTATCACCTCTTTGGCTTATGCTCTTCTGTTTAGAAATTGAAATGCCCCAAATTGTCACATTTTGAAAGAAACAAGCCACAATGTTTTCATCTTACAGACTAATGTAACTTTCAGCTTTTCTGGCTGTAAGATAAAATAATTTCTGATTATATGCTGTACATGAACTCATACCTGATAGCCAGATCATACTGTCACCCTCTTCTGTTGAGCAGTATGCAACTCTGCTTGCCCAAGGTCAATCAATATTGATCCGTTTCTGTCCAAGCGTGAATTATGCAAATTATTGTAGCTAAATGAAATGGCTAAATGTAAGCGATAAATACATATGTAAATCGGAAGGTTTTTGTTGAACTGATTTCAGAGGCTTCTGGACGTGTAATCTGTGAGTCATTGGCATTGATCACAACTCTATCCGTCCTCTTCACATAATGTTGATTGACAGAAAAAGTATTTTGTGTTGGCCCTTGACAATTTGTCACGGTTTTGAACTGGAGCCCTTACAGTCACATTTGTTATGACTTGGAAGTCCTACATTACTGCACCATACTCTTTTCTATGTTTAGATGATAAACGACTTCAATGACTGATGTAGTAAATTATGAACATATTTTTTTCTAGCGGTTCTCAAACATTAACAAAACTGAGTACCACCTCACTAACAAGCCAACAAAACCACCATTTATCTGGCTACAAGGCTACGATAATAAGACGAAAGTGAAAACAACACTCCTATCACACTAGTCGTACATTCGTAATGTCCTCTTCATTGGCAGCAGGTGTGTCTGTTTTGTCGGAGCTGTTTGTGTCTGAGTATGAGCACAAAAAGTTACCTGTGACCATGTAGAACAGTAGCACACGGGACAAGGTGGGCTATTCTTAATTAGAAAAGAATAATACATTAAAAACACTTTCTCATTGAATGCCATGTTATTTGTGAATAATTTTTAGATTTAAATTGTTTTGATTTCCTGTATCCACCAGGGGTGTTCCAAGCACCACCGCTGGTACTTGTACCGCAATTTGAGAACCTCTTGTATATTGCTTTGGCCCTTCATTTGCTTGCATCATTGGTTGCTGTGGCTTTTAATGGTTACGTAGTCTTTCCCCCTGAGAGAGGAACTGATAAGTGCTGATAAACCGATAAAGTTTGTTGCTCTCTGGTGTCAGCAGGAACGGGCCTGAGCTTTATAGTACAATTTAGTCTCACAGTCAAGGGTAAACGAACTACCAGTAGCAGTGAGGGTCATATTTAAGGTCATGTTTGATATTCAATGAACTGTACACTCTGATGTGATTGAGCAGATCTTAATGTTGGGGTCGTTACTGAGCAAACGGAATGAACTGACAGCTTGAATCTGGATATTTTAATGAAAATAGGGGCTGGGTACCCTAACTGTTTCTACTCATTCCAGTCATGCCAGCTGGTGGGGGTTGGGTTGGGTTGGGTTTGTGAACCTGGGATGGGAAAGACTTTGTTTCTTTCTTTATTGTATTTATTGACGTCTGCGCAGATTAGTCTGCGATCATAGATCTTTGCGGTGGATTAAATGTTCACTTAGAGTTTGTTTAGGTCATCATTGGGCACTCTTTAACAAGAATGTTATTTTAGGATGGTACTGTGCTCCTTTAAATGAGTTACATTCTGATGGCGGTTCTTTTGGGGGAACTTATCTTGGGCACAAATTCAGCAATGTGGTCGTTTTATAGATATATAGTTTCACTTGCATTTTAATTGAAACACTTAAAAATACAGTAAACCCCTCTTTGGTGGGAGGTGTGTTAATGTGAGTCTTTCCTCAGTTAAATGAATGACCATTTTTCTAAACGAGCAGCTTTTTATAACTTTTCGGCAATAGGAAGAACAGAATGACATTTTTTAAATTTCCACGATTAATTATTAGCAATGCTTCACAGTAATTATTGATCAGGTTTTCTTTGAATCAGTGCTTTTTGTGTTTAAGAATTGATTTCCCTGTTTTTAAGTTATTCAATTATTCGGGCTTGGTTGCATGTGACTGCGCTTCGTCTGGTGTTTGAAGGAGGAGAAAACAAGTGCCACAGTTACCAGAAATCCCCATGATAACAGACCTGAAATGGATTATCGTAACCAGTGTATGGCACTGTGCTGCCTCTGGAGGCTCACGGGGGAAAGTAGAGATAAAACAACACGTATTTGTTCCACAGAAGAAGAGGATGAGAGCGCTGTAACAGAGTAGGATTTTTTTTTTCTTGGCATATCTGTTGGTGAATTACAATAATTGTGTTTATAGTTTCTGAGGTGTCAGGGGTGTTCCGTTTGCAATAAATGGTATATTCTGCTGTGTACAGTTACATTTTTTTAAATTACAAAATTGTACTTGTTTCTATTTTTTGTGTGATGGTTTCAAAAAGAACAAAATTATTTTAAACTGTAAAGGAAATCCTAGTATTTTTTTAGTTTTGTTTTTTTTGTCTTAAAATATTGATGCAGGATTTATTCTTTAAATAAAAATGTGGAACACTTATGAAATTCATCTGTGTTTGCTCTTGTTTTGTCCTCATTTGTACTGGATTCAAAGAAGGTTTTTGTTAATTTCTGAAGTAATTTCCAGAAAACTCCAAATTTCAAAGTCTACCTGATTAAAAATGTTGACTGGTCTGAGACAGGATTGAGTGTCACACACACACATTGTGACTATAGGGTCTGATGGTTCAGCATGGTCAAAAGAGGAAGCGGTTATTTTCACAGCCCCACCGCACACATCTGTGAAATGCATGCTGGTAACGGGAAATGCTGATCTCCTGACAGCGAAAAAAATGGTGTGTACCTCAGTATTAAACTACTCTAAATACAATACTTTATTGGTAGAAGTGAATACTACATGAAAAAATAACATTGCATGAACATTGCCTGTGCAGAATGTACAATGTAAAGATTTTTAAACGAAAAACAAAAAGTTAAATATACATAACCTCAACTTCTTTCATTCCAAATGGATCAAAAATGGCATTTACAGCTTGACCTTTGAATCTTGATCTTAAAAATAATAGGTTTTGTTACATGTCACAGAAAATAATGTTTGATACAACATAAAACAAAGCTTGTTAAGTAAAAATCACTATTTGTCTCTAATTATTTCTTGATCTTGTTATGTCAAGGTCAAAGCTATTTTGTTGCGGTCATTTTCTCTTTGACATTCTGCATACATCGCACCTCCCCTTTGCCATTATTAGACATTGTTAAGGAGCAGATGTGTACAACAGCTTTTGCTACACACAAAGAACAGGATCTATAATTTGTAGCCAAGTCCAGATCTGCTGATGTGGCAGAAGAGGGTCATGGCAAAACACATCCCCAAGACCTGTGGACACACAAGAAAGACGGTCACAACGCATGCACTTCATATCTATTTTATGGCTGTTTCTGAAAAAATGGCAAGCTCACATCCTAAAAGATGATGATATACTGTACATGAAGAAGATGAACACTTGTGCTACTTCACATATATAACTGCATATTTTGTCAGAATTCATTCAGCAAATAGCTCAAGATATGAACATAAGATGAAACCAGAGAGACAATGTGTGCAGTAGTTTGGCATGCTTGAATTCACTGAATAGTCTCCATTACAGCTGTGGGTGCTCAGATTTTGTTTTAGGCTTTTTACCTTGAAATGCAAATTTTTTTCTCAAAAAGGAACACAGAACTCCCAATATCATCTAACATATGAGTGTTACCTGTAACTATGAATTAAAAATAGCTGTGTAGCCACAAAATGTAGTTTGTGAGTCATAACCAAGATGAACATGATGTCACACAAGCAGCCAGACATTAAACAGTTTCAGGCAGTCAGCCTAAGTTAAATGACTTACATGAGTCCATCCTACTGTCAAAGAGCTGATTCAGAAAATCAACTTTACTGGTTTCATTCCAGCAGTATTCCTTCTCCATAATAATGAAAGCTGAGAAACACTCACTCACTAATATGGGATTGATTTGTCCAGCAAAATCAGAATTCACTGTCTCTACAAAGAGCCAATGTGGAATGTAACCAAGAGCTTTACCAGCCGGTTGGTTAACTCCACAGATACAGTATATATCATTTCAACCTAACAGGGCAGAATACATCATCAGTGTCATTGGTTTGTTGTACATGCAAATTATGAGTATTTCAGAGCAGGAAGTGTAAAGTTTATTGTTTACTTATAATCTGTAATGGACTTATCCAAAACTTTGCCCTCTTGTATTATCCAGCAGAATAAACACTTAATTTCCTTACATTTTACCATTTAGTTTCATTTTACCTCAATAATGCAGAGGACGATGACAGAAATTCCAGTGCTTAGAAAATTCTCTTCCAACCAGACCGTTATCCTCTCCATACACCCCTGCACATGAGGAGCACACATGTATGATTAGCTGATTATAGGTTTTATGTGTCATTTCTGTGAAAAAGTGACCTCCCTGGCAGGAGGTAAAGAGACAACAGCATGTGAATTATTCAAAGCTGATAGTGAAGTATTGCTGCATCTACCATTGCCCTGTACACTGGGTTCTTTCTGTCACAATGAGAGTTCACACAGCAAGAATTAGGCACGTTGTCTCCCCAGTTTGAGTGATTGTAGACTCCACAGCAATCAAACTGAAATATATATCACAGAGAAAACATTTTCATGTTCCAGAAGAGCACATGAGACAAGCCACTGTCACTTTTGTATCTGTGTGGGCTGTCAGTTTGTCACTGAGATGTTTGTACGAAGACTGATGTACTCACCGTCACCTGGATCCAATCCCAGTCCTTGAACTCGGCAGTGGCATTCTCACTCTTGATTTTTGCTTTGGTGTCTTGCAAACCTTTGCTGAGGTCATTTTCCAGCCACTGGCCGATCTGATCAGCAGGTGACATGTCAGTGAAGTGTTCCATTATTTAGCAGGCAAAATGATGAAGAGTTCACATCTAAATCTATTTCCCCCCAGTCACTTCCAGTACCACCAATCTGACCTAATCGTGTGCCACAAAAAGGCACCAAAGAAGCACCATGAGCCTCTGATCAGCTACACAGTATAAAGCCTACCAATCAGAAATACTTTAACCAGTACTTCAAAACCAGTTACCTGATTAGATGTACATAGTTACTTCCCACCTCTGTATATGTATCATAACTGTGTGAATGAATGATGACCCAAACTCCTGTAAGTGTTTTCTTGACTGGTACAACATGAAGTACTAATGAATATTACTGTACCTTCTTGTCATTAACCAGTAGTATGCAGGCTGCAGTCAACTCCACCAGCATCAGAATGAACAGCAGGATGAAAAACTGTCAACAGAGATGACATCATATGTCACTGAACACTTTTTACAATGCAAGTTTCTCTATAAATAATAAAATAAACCTGAGGGTTTCCCCTGATTTTGCTTTTCTTTGTCAATATACAGCCAGAGCTTTACTGTCATCTTTGAAATCAGATGTATAAAGAAGATTAATCCTGCTGATTCATTAAATACTGTTTTATGCTGCAGAATTAGCTACACATTGGCAGTGGTTGCATGTTTCTAACATTATGTGCAGTGACGCCATATATGTCACCTGCTCAAGCACATAACACATCTGGATCAATATCTGGAGACATGGCCAAATTTTTGTCATTAAGATTGATGTCGGTTTTAGAGAAATAAGCAAAAATGTCAATAAATGCCCTATATTGCAGTGTTAGAGGGTAAAAAATCTCCTGGATATCCTCCATATCCACATGTGCCTCAAAAACTCTTCTTTAACTCCCACCCATCTACATCCTCTGTTACTTATGTTGATATGCTGCAGACACCTGCTGATGAAAACGTAACCTTGGCTCTACAGATGTAAATCAGCAGTCAAGGCCCAATGCAGTCTGATCCAAAGGTCAGGTATATCACCAGTGATGTCAAACACCATCAGTTTACATCACATTCATGTCAGTTTAGATGGATTTATCCTCCATCATATTGTGTCTCTCGTGTGTATTCTGCTCCTGAGGAAAATGGTTTTGCAATGTTTGCAAAGTGGGTATAAATGTTCCCATGTGTGGTGAGTAGGGAGGCGCTTGGCAAGACTCAAATGTCTCAAGCTGGGTTATGTGTAAGCAAA
>OMOW01101756.1:0-12446 GCA_900312555.1 Lamprogrammus exutus | reverse complement strand
CAATGATACAACTTACAGAGCAACAACGTGAGTGACCCAGTTCAGACATCGATGACGACACTATGTAAAATCACCAGATGATCACTTTACATGCATGATGGGGGTGGAGTAAGAGAGTGATACAGCCTCACTGTTCACTTTGAAATCTTCCTATTGTATCCAACCAATAAAACGTAAACATGCTCAGGTGATTCTGCTTTTGATTGGGGATTAATTCAGTGTAAACAGACGTATGCAGCAATGTTTCACATTTACAATTTAATCACTAACTGAGCATTGAGAGCACTTATGGCTGAGAGAGAAATGTGAATTAAACTGTAAACGATTGAATCATCGGCTGTTTTTAGGTCAGTGAGTGACAAATAACACAGCCAATGTAATGTATTGATTTATTGAGGTGGGTTAATCACTGGAATATTACTACTAACTACTATGAAAATCACAATCAAATGATGAACTTCACCTGATCAAACCAAATGAAACGGTCAAGAGTGTAGAGTGAGAAGATTTGACTGTAACCCCACCCTCACTGTTGTTTATTGACATACAGGACACTGAAAGCAAAATGAACTGGGGATTTTTGGAAAATGTCCTAAGTGGAGTCAACAAATACTCCACGGTCATCGGCCGCATTTGGCTCTCTGTCCTCTTCCTGTTTCGCATCTTGGTGTACGTGGCGGCAGCCGAGCAGGTGTGGAAGGATGAGCAGAGGGATTTTGTGTGCAGTTTGGGCTGTGAAAACGCCTGCTTCGACCACTTCTTCCCCATCTCTCAGGTGCGGCTCTGGGCGCTGCAGCTCATCATGGTGTCCACGCCTTCCCTGTTGGTGGCCCTGCATGTGGCCTACAGGGAGCACAGGGAGGCCAAACATAGATGCAAACTCTATCAGGACAAAGGTCGCATCGACGGAGGCCTCCTCTGCACCTACATCATCAGCCTGCTTTTTAAGACAGCCTGTGAAGTGGCCTCCCTCCTGGCTTTCTACTTCCTCTACAGTGGCTTTCATGTACCAATTTTGCTACGATGCAGCCAGAGTCCATGTCCCAACACGGTGGACTGCTACATTGCCAAAGCCACGGAGAAAAAGATCTTCCTCTGCATCATGGGCGGGACCTCCATCCTGTGCATTGTGCTGAATGTTGTAGAGCTCATGTACATCGTATGGAGCCAGTGCTGGAAGTATTTCACCAGGCACTACGTCCCTGTGGACGAGAAAGCTTTGCGTCACACACGCACACCTGTGTGCACCGTCAACGAGTCGGCCGCAGATCTGCACTCAGGAAACACAGCGGCTGCACCGACGCAGCAACACCAGCCTGTCCAGTCTTAAACCGAAAACCTCTGCAAGTGTTTTATTTATACTCATTAACCCTAAGTAGGTGTTTCTTTTCTAAATAATTATTTTTTATTTTTCCATTGCAATCGCTTTTATTGCCACTATGATCATAATCGCTCATTACTTCAGTCTTTTTCTTTCAGCACGCAGTCTTTGCACCCTTATGCCACCTAATTCTGTATGTCACGCGTCACTCTTCACGTTATGACGCACACACACACAAAGCTGCAGAACCTGAGGAGCGGATATGAAGGACGATCACTTCCTGTAATAACTCATTCTCACATTTTGAGAAAATTTATACAAACGATTGTTGACAGAAAATCTGCATGTGATTGAACGAACCTGTGATGCCCTTTCAAGAAAACGTCACTACAGTAAAGTTATTGATCCTCACTTCTAAGGGGAATCAATCATTTAGTACAGGTCATTTTCATTTGTTTGATTTAAAATGTTAAATGGAAAATCAAAAGCAGTGTCCGTTCAGTTAAATATAGAGTAAAGAACGATGGATGCTGATTACTTCAGTCAGTTTCAACTTATTTCAGAGAAAATTGTTTCTATTGCTTTTATCTAAAGGGTACCAACACTTTTAGCCATGTGTGTACATATGAAATACTTCAACATTTTCTTCCATTCATCTTAGGATGAGTCGACTCACATTCAAAGAATCTCCACCTCTGATTCGTCAGAGACGCTACGGCTATAATCTCCTGTGATATCTAAACGGTGTATGTTTAAATTCATGTATTTGCATCATTTTGGAGCATTACAGGAATAAAAAGTAATCAAATTTCAATATGGAAATTTCTTTTAGTCTGACACATTGACTTGCATGTTCAGTCAAGTATGTGTAGAGATTTACACAGGTGTGTATTTGTACTTTTGACAGCTTCATTTAGTGTGTGCATGGAACAACACGTGTGACCTCAGACTTCATAAATGACCGAGCCACTCGTCATCTAGTCTTACTATAGCATAGTATGAGTCGCCATACACATGATGATGTCGTGGGTTTCAGGTATCTCCAGCATCGCAGTGTCGACTGTGGATTTCATCGTTCCGTGATTTAACATTTTTTGTTTAGTGGATGAACGTTCACTGACTGAAGTGAACACGTTGACACATTTTTCAGTTTAAATGAGAAGCAGAAAACAATTTTAACCTCCAGTTCACCTGTTTTTACTGTACAAGTGTACAATTCATGGGAAAAGCTCATTTTATAACATTCCTACTAAAACAAACATGTAAGTTCAGTATCATAACAAAAAACTCAAGTGAAATCAGAACATGGCACACAATGGAAAACACAATTAAAAAAACAGTCTGTAGAAAACAAAAGTGTTGCTTTAATGACAGGAGACTGCTGGTGGCAAACCGTATTTACATGTGCACAATCACAAACTACACAACATCACAACCCATCAGAGTGCGTGTGTGTGTGTCAGCAGTCCCACGGGGAGAATTATAAGATGTCATACTTTAACCGTCACAATATTCATCAACATGCTATAGATTTTCTAATAAAAAGAGTTTACAGTAATGATACTTTCATAAGTGGAAGTTAAAAAACAAACGGGTGACGTGTAGGTCAGCAGATTTAACTCCTTCTACTCCTGAGATTGTTGAAATAAAAAATCTTAGTTATTTTTCTCTAATACCACAATCGGACGCATTTCCTGTAGTTGTTTCAGCATGAGTTTGGTCGTACCTGAATAGGCTCCATCCACAACTATTTTCACCTTACTGAGTGACTTCACATTCTGCCGGTTTCTGAATTGGACACAGGTTTGTCTGGGGCAGGAAGTGGACGGCGTTTTTCTCACCGTTCCTGGTAGCTCAACCTTCTTTGTGATGGGATATTCACACTTGTTGGACTGTTCCAAGAACTTCAGGAAAGACATTTCAAAGCCCATTGGTTTAAAAGAGGCTAACGGTACACTGTGCTCATTTATTTCCTCCTGCAAAAATGCAGGACAGGATGAGTCCGACTCGTCGTCCCTGCTGTAAACTACGTGACTCTTTGTAGAGCGTGGGATTTTCTTACGTTTCACTATTTTTTCAACCAGTTTTCGCGGACGCCCTCGTTTGCGTTTGCCCACTGCGGCGCTGTCGGAGCCGGGTTCAGAACTTTCATCATTTGACTGCTTGCTGTCTAACATTTTAGTATTAGTCCTCTTCCTCAACACAGGCTTTGAGTATCCAAACGCACTTCCTTCCAGGCCCATTTCTGCCGTGTACTCATTGTCCGACAGCTCAGAAGTGTTGTCCGATTTGGAATCATCACTCCGGGCGGAGGAGTATCTTTTACTGGGGAACTTTTTGCAAAATATGAAGCGACTTCTCTGCTCTTCCAGGTACTTTTCAGAGAGTCCGTGTCCCATGTAATGCTTGGTTATGTTCCGCTCAGAACTCATGACAGAATCACAGCCTTTAATCATGCAGGGGTATTGTAAAGGAAACTTCTTGGTGCACATTGCAGCTGCTTCCTCTTTACATTTCAATGAGGGCCTTCCATATGTAGTCCAATAATTCCTTTTTGTTTTGGGCATCCTCTTAGTCTCGCGTCCCCTCCGTGAAATCTTTTTATTGCTCTCAATGTTTTCCTTCCCATTGCTAGTCTTAGTGATTTGGTAATGGTTATTCTTCGAGTTGTGTTTCATACCATCTTCCATTCTGTGTTGTTTCCTTAGTTTAGGCTGCTGCACATCATGGTGCTTCTTCATAGCATGTCTGAGGAGGTTTGACTTTGTGGCATACGAACGGTCACAGCCTTCCACATTACACTTGAACACACTGTTTACTGCTTCAGCTTTGTACAGCTTTACATCTTTATGCTGTTCTTTGACATGTCCTATATATTTCCAGAAAGCAGTGAAGGATGCTTTGCATCCCTGGTGACCACAAGCAAACTTGCCAAGGTTGATGCTGGAAAGGAGAGCACCTGCCTTTTCCAGGCTAAACTCATGCAGCTGGAGATAATGCTGCAAAAGGCTCGCAACTTCCTGAAAAACACGTGAGCAGTCCTTCTCTTGGCATCTGAATTCTGACACTTGAGTGACGTCGCCCTCTGTCTCCTCGTCATTGTGGTCCTTTGACTCGTCTAAGCCCTCGCTGTGCTCCTGCTCTTTGTTCACCTCCAGCGCTGACAAAGCCGACTGGTGCACTGCCCTGTAGTGGAGGATCAGATTGTGCTGGATTGTGAAGGCTGCCACACAGCCTTGATGAACGCAGCGATATGGTCTGTACGGACTGAAGGCATCACCTGTGTCAGACTTCTTCTCTTTCATCTTCTTTGCAACGTCTACACTCGTCTTAATCATCGTCTGTTTGTTAACACCTGACGGTTTCTCTGGAGATTGAGGAGGGCCGGGGAAAGCCTGGTTAAGAAGAGTTGACACATTAGGTAAAGGGGCCCCAACGTTTTGATTGGACACTTTGGACAGGGGTCTTTGTGGTCCCCCTGACCCCTGTTTGGCTTCTAGACACTGCGATGCTAATGTGAAGCTCTGGGCCTTTCCTGCTGGAGTTGATGCTTGGTTATTTATTGGAGCTGCTTGTGAGCAATGCACTGCTCTGGAACAATTGTATTGTTGCACTTTGTGATCTGTTTGATCCATGTTCGTATGCAGTGCAAACGCTGGTGATGGGAAGTCGTGTTTCACAACGTCTTTGTTTGCTTCTGATGAATGAGATGCAGTCATGGTTTGAGGTGCTGGTACAGTGTTTATACAACTTCTTGACTGGTTCTGAATAATGGCAGATGTGGCAGCAGCTTTGGCAAACTTCCTCTTCATGTCCAAATCGGCAATTTCTTCAAGTGATAATTTGTGAGCGGACAGGTAATGAGCGCGGAGATTTGAATTACGGGTGAATGTTTTACTACATTTTTGACACTGGTATGGTGCATACAGTCCATATCTCTTTTTAACAGAATTTACCATTTCCAGTGTGTAGTTGTGAGTTTTGGAGAGGTGCTTCCATAACGACTCACTTGACATGGAACTAAACGTGCAGTTTTCACTTTCACAAGCAAACGGCTTGACAAACGCAGACACTGAATTATGTAAACTGACTTTTACAGATACAGTTTCATTCTGCAAATGATTGATGTTTTGTCTGATGGTGGTCGACATTTGATCTGGTATTTCTCTGACCAAGTCAAGTCTTTCAAACGCACTCTGAATTTCCATCATCCATGGCTGCTGACTTGCAGGTAACAGAGTAGGACCAGGATCTACATCATTTGCCACTATGCCAACTGGACTCAGTACCTCCTGCTGTGGGATGGAGGTCTGTCTGAAACAAGTGAAGCTGTGTGTGTTCAGTAGTCCTTCAACTTCAGAGGATGGAGAGGTGGTTGCAGAATTGGTTTGAATGACACTGGTTGTGCCAGCCTTTGAATGCTGAGACATTTGATGGAGTCCAGAAATGGTGGCAGGACTGTACAATGGACCTGATGACATGGGAGCCTTTAAAGTGGCATTGGGATCCGTGTTGCCTGTGAGACATAAGCTGTTTCTACGTTGAAAATCCCCAGCTAAAATCTGCTCTCTCAGTCTCTTCTTAACATCGTGTTCAGTGCGCCTCCTCTGTGTCGTCTCAGTCTGCTGGCTGCTCGTTGAAGCTGGACTGAGCTGAGTATCGGCCACCAAAGTCTGCTTCACTGGGTTTAATTCTAAACCTGCTGTCTGAGTGGTTGTGCCAGAGCAATAGTCATCGTTGAGGACTTTCCCAGGGGTCACATGGTTTGTGGGAACATGAGCAGACGAGTTCTCTGCGAGGATCTGAGAAAGAAGTGGATCAGGGAATTCACAACCAGCAAAGTGATCGACCCTCGGCTGAGGATAAGGGCCTTTACTGTATGAGCTGTCCTCTGTCTTCACGTGGACGTTCTCTGTATGCTGAATGACTGAGCTCCCAGGCAAACGTTCAGCTGCTCCAAAGGGACCACATGAGTTTTGGAACAATGGCTGGGAAAAAGGTGGTGGCATAAAAAGATCAGACATGTTTGACTCTGCCATGATTTGTTTAAGGATATCATCATTTGACTCAAGCTTTCCACATGCTGGGATATTAGCTTGTGGATAATTAGGAGTGGTATAATCTTTTGGACCTGTAGAACCACTTGTACCTGTTTGATAAAGTTTTTCAGGATAAACTGAAGCAGGACTAAAAGACAGTGGTGGATGTGAGGTGCTACCTTTTGCTTCTGAATTGAGGAGGTCAAGAAATGATTCTGGCAAGTCTGTGTTTAGCTCCGTCTCTTCAAATGGTTTACAGGATGAACGTTTGGACAAATGGCCTCCAAGGGATTTAGGGCTATCAAACTTTCTAAAACACCTGCAACAAAAAAATTTGCCATCTTTAAGAATAGCTGGCCACTTAGTCCTTCTGCTTCTTCTGACTCGCTTTGGATTTTCAGAGCTGACTTCTGACATGAGCGGATAACTTTCAGTTTGATTATTATAGCTTCTTTGGCTAGTAGTGCTTGAAGAGGGTTTAGCAGACTGCACTGACTTGGTGTTTTCTGGAGCTTCTGAACTTCTCACAGAATTACTTTGCATCTGTGATGAATATGGTGGAATATGCTGTGAATCTTTTGCAGTGTCTATGAGAGAGGGCAACACAGAACAAGGACTACTTTCTCTCAGTGGTGGTTGTATTCGCTCTCCTGCTCTGCTCATGCTGGATCCGATCATGGAACAAGAAGAGACACTACGTTCCACAGCTCCACTGGTCATCTCCACCTGTGACAAACTTTGCAGGTTAGAAGGAAAAATTTGAGTTGAGCCACAGTTTAACATTTGTTCTTTTCCAGAGGCTGGATTCCAGTTTAGAGCCCCTGCCACTTGGGAGTGAGTCTGCATTGAAGGATTTTCATTACCTCCCAACTGAGAGAGAACAATGGGATTTAAGACATTTTCCATCAGTAATGGAGTATTTTGACTTTGACCAGATGACAGAAGGGATGATGGGATGGTATAGTTTGAGTTAGTAACCATGTTTGTATAGGTGGATGTTTGGACTGCTGCTCTGCTGCATTGTTTGTTAGGGTTTGGGTTAGATAATGGGCTCTCTGCTGCTGCAGCATGGCTTGTCTTGATTTGAGTTCGAGCAAGTTTCCAGTGTTCATAGAACTCTGGATGAACTGTTTTCATGTGCTTGGTAACACTTCTGTAGCAGCTGTAGTGCCTCATGCATGTTTCAAACGCACAGTGATATCGCTCCCTCTCTCCTGCAGGGGGACACGTGCTGCTTGATGGTGTGACCGAGTTCTCTGGCCGGTTCCCAGTGAGTGGCAGGGGAGTCACTGTAGGCGGAAGGGGCTGTGACATTGCTGTTGCTATGGTTTCCTGGGGTGGCGCTGCCGTTAACAGGTTGCTACTGTACATTGCCTGCAGCTGTTCTGGCAAAGGTACGTTGCAGTCAGAGTCAGAACTGTAACTCATTGATCTAGAACTTGTGTTACAGGGCAACGCATTTGTAATACAGGTTTGTGATAATTCATCTACACTTGTACTGAGTGGAGGTATTGGTGGATTGTGTTTTGCTGGTTTCAAACTACCCAAAGAGCAAAGATGTGAACTATCTCTGTGCATCACGGGGTCAGACGAGTGTGAGCTCACAGACTGAATGACAGAATGATCTGAACGCTGGGCCTGACTGCGGCACAAAGGCTTTTTGACTGCATACTTTCCAAAGGCTTCAGTAGCTGTTTGTGAAGATTTCAGCAGGCTCTCAATGGACTCTGTCATCCTTTCACTATCCGGCTGAAGAACACTTTCATTGTTACTGTTCTTTGAGGCAGGGGAAAACTCCTGCGTGAGGGTCATGGGATCAGACAACATTTGCTCCATCAGTGATAGGCCAGTGTCGGTATTTTCAGAGCCGTGTTGCTCCAAAACAAGCGTTTCCTCTTGTTGAGTGGCATGCTCCTCCTGATGCAATTCCAGCTGACTTTGTGAATGGAATAGCTTTCCACAGTCTGGGAATTTACAGGTAAAAGTTCTGTAATGTTGTGCCTCGTGATCATACAGTTTGTAAGCCTCATTAAAAATCTTTCCACAGTTTGGAAACATGCATCTAGCCTTAAAAACAGCATGTTCTTTCTTGTGTAAGAAGAGTTCCGTGTTGGATAGGAAACTGGCCTTGCAATTCAACTGTATGCAAATGTAAGGCTTCACACCACAGTGGACTTGTAAATGATCGTTCAGATGGGTGACATTAACAAAGTGGCGGCGGCAGTATTGGCAAACAACCTTTTTTCTCTGCATTTCAAGGAAACGCTTTGCTTCTTCATCATCCCCATGAGCTTTAACATGTGCAATAAGGTTTTTGAAATATTTGAAGGTCTTTTTGCAGTTTCCAACAGGGCACATGTTTTCCTCACTATTCCCTATGTGACATCCAGTGTCTTTGCTTGGAAAAGTATGAGTCAACCCACCATTATGTCCTAGAGATCCATCACTTTCCTTCTTAATGAGTTGAGTTTCTGTCGTAGCATTTAATGCTACAATAAGGGGGGTGGCTGTTTTAGGACAGGCTATTTTTTTGTTTGTTTTCATTGCTGTTAGCCTTTCCTTGCATGATTGTTTAACATGTGATGTTACATGGGGAAGTAATGTTTCTTTTGAGGCAAAAGTCTCAGCACATATGGGGCAGCTGTATGCTCCATCTTTAAAGTGAGTCTGTGCGTGGCGTACAATCCTGTGGCCCAGAAACTCTTTGTCACACAGCACACAATACTGCATGTACGCCTGCCAGTTCCTAAACCTGGCAGATATGAAGCCCTTTTCTCTCAGTTTCTTCATCTCTCGGTTTTTCTGTCTCCTGTCCATTATTTCGCTCAGTTCATAAGTGCAGTCAACGGAGTGGTGTGATATACCCCTATATCCCTCCTGAACAAGAGTCTCTTCCTCTTCCTCAGGGCAGTCAGTATCATTCAGCAAGTCAATGGATGACACTATTGAAGCCTCTTCACCCATAAGAGCCAGACAGTGACGCTTCAGTGTCTTCCAGTCCCAGAATTCTGGGTCAAAAGACCACAGGGTCTTAAAAACCAGCAGGAGCTCGCAGCGTAGTGAGTTCGGAACAGGCATGCTCTCCTCCTCCAGCTTTTGATCCGGTTCGTTGTAAAGAGTCTCCACAGCATAGTATGAATCCACAGTGGGCTCCAGGAGGAACTCTGTCAGCTGGCAGGCTCGCTTCACTTCCAGGTCAGTGGGAAGCAAACAGGAAACTGTTTTGCACACAGTGGCCTTGGTGTTTCCATCACTGGGTTCCATTTGCAGAGCCCTTATGCACATTTCGATGCACACTGGCAATCCAACACTGTCGATCTATTAAAAAAAAGAGAGGAGGACAAACCACTCAGTGTGCTGCACACAAAGCTTCAGAATTATTAATGCTCAATTTTTAACTCCACTCGCTTATCCCCCTTGAAATAGGCAAACTTATCACCCACAGCAAAACAAAAGTTAACAAGAAACAAAAAACTGATTTGAAAAAGAAATGTGTGGCACATCAGCCTTTTCACATCTCAGCAAATGAAATTGAAAGAAACCGGCAAAATTATATGTATTATGCAATGTATTACACCAAAAGTATATCATTAACAATCAAACACACTCCTGGGGTGCCACAATGTCTGGAAAACGAGCACTGGAAAGTTGGGATTTTGGATGAAACGCATCAAAAGCATTCTTAAAACAGAACATATGTCTCTTTTGTGTTGTGGTTTCACAGCGTGTCAAATTAAAACGAGAGAGAGAGAGAGAAAGAGAGAGCGTGAGAGAGAGAGAGCTAAGGTGTCATTTTCCTGGATAGATGCAGTGACTCAACCTTTTCATAGATCAATACTGAGATCTTTCACAATAACGAGCTGGTCCGCAGTGATGTGTGTGCAGTGATGACTCATAATGCATCCAACAACAACCAACAGTGTGCATGTGAGCTGCACTGCAATGTTATTAACCCTAATAATGTAATTGTTTTAACTCCACTATATTTCCATTTAGACTGCAAAGCTCTGTTGTGAAGCAACTAATTAAATATTCATTGTTAACTTTTTATGACTTAATTTGAGTTGACACACTTTCTCATGAAAAAAATCCAAGATTTGCATTGTTATGGTTTAGTGTAAGGGTATAAATACAATGAAACATGGGAGAAATGATAAAAATGGAAAAATTGAATGGGGGGGGGGATACGGCAGAATTTGGAAAACAGATTTTGTAGGACCATACATTAAAATAATAAACTGAGTGAGGCCCATTTAATGATACATTACACATCAGATGACTGTTAACTCACCTCTGATTGGATGACCTTGATGAAGAACAGGATGTGGTACACTGTTTTGGACAGTAAGGACATCTGGCGGCATCTGTCAAGGAAGGTCTGTTCTGATGGCTCTAGTCGCTTCAGCAGTTTGCTCCAAAACAAAGTGAGCTCCCTGATGACAGAGCAGAACAGACGACTTTCTTTACATTCACGCTCAACCTTTATATTCATGTGATATAAATTTTGTCAGCTGCTTCTGTCCGCTAAGACCCAATATACCTGTCTGCACCTCAAAAAGCAGAACTACACATGCAAGACAGTGAGAAGGGATGAAATGTGTTAAGACAGATGTGGAAGTAAGCGGTGATGGCAGCTGTTTCCACACTCGGCTTCTCTCTGGCTTCATTCAACATCGGGGCTCATTTTGTTTCCTTCCAGTCAAAATGCATGAAAGTTTGGTGAAGTGGAAACCAGGCCTGGGTGATAAAATGACAGCGATATGTACCGCGATAGACACTTCATCAATAGCAATAAAAAAATCGTTTGATAGAAAGTTCGATAGTTTCACTTTAATGCATTAAATGCAAACCGCCAGGAAAGCACATTACGAAAACGCAAAGTTCAGTTGCATGAACAAACCCCAAGCCTGCTCCCTCCATGGCTCATCATCAGCCTATCATATCGCTTGATAATGGAGCGTGCTACAAGTGACACGCAAACAGCCAATCATTTAAGAGAGGTATTGTTCGGTTGCACCATCGACATGTGACACAACAACAGAAACAGCTTGGAGAGAGAAAATGAGTACAAACGGCATGTTGTCAGTCACGACCTGCATCTGCTACATCTCAAGAAACAACCCATAGGCAGTCCACGATGGAGAGGGACTCAGCAACAACAACGTAGGACAAAACATCCAAACAGTACAAGGACATAACCCACGCAGCAGCATACTACACTGCTAAGGATATGCTACCACTCAGCGTGGTTGAAAGGTCTGGCTTCGGAAAGCTTCTCTGCGTGGTTGGAAGGTCTGGCTTCGGAAAGCTTCTCTGCGTGGTTGGAAGGTCTGGCTTCGGAAAGCTTCTCTGCGTGGTTGGAAGGTCTGGCTTCGGAAAGCTTCTCTGCGTGGTTGAAAGGTCTGGCTTCGGAAAGCTTCTCGGCGTGGTTGGAAGGTCTGGCTTCAGAAAGCTTCTCTGCGTGGTTGAAAGGTCTGGCTACAGAAAGCTTCTCTGCGTGGTTGAAAGGTCTGGCTACAGAAAGCTTCTCGGCGTGGTTTACCCCTGCTATGTTGTCCCAGGCCGCAAGCACTTGTCACAGTCTCCTACTTTGCCACAACCTCAGACCTCTGGCGGAGTCGCACATGTGAGCCGTATGTTAGCTTGACTGTTCATTTCACATATTTATCCAGAGGGGAATTGGTTGCACAAGGCTTGACTGATCTCATGAGGTCTGAATGAAAACACCCAGGTGTGTATCACCACTGACAGCGGGGCAAATATAGTGAAAGTAAGGTAGTTCAATTAAAAAATAAAGCGGTTAAATGCAACCTTTTTTCTCCTGATAATTTTTTAAAATAGCTGATTAAAAACTATTAATAATTATTGATAGACTGAAACTAAACATTTTATCATGATACATTTTTTAGCTATATCGCCCAACCCTACAGGAAACTCTACATTTCCCCAATGTGTGGCTGTGTGTGTGTGTGTCACCCTGCTACTGATCAAATAAACGATCAGCTCAGCTCTCCATGACCATGCACTGGATATCAGGGGCTCATGTATAGCATAAACACTACAGAGTATGCATCCTGCGGATGCAT
>OMOW01101749.1:0-12050 GCA_900312555.1 Lamprogrammus exutus | reverse complement strand
ACTGCTATGAGGTAAATGATACTACAGAGTTAAAAAAAAAAAAAAGATGAATCGCCACAGTCCCCTTCCTCTTACGTTTGGTGGGTAAACTTAGTTCTTAACTTAGTCTAGTTCGTATTGATGCTCTTTGTAGATACTTTGTAGTTGACTATCCACTTTGCTGCTGTACACTGCAAATTTCCCTGTCGTGGGACAAATAAAGGATTATCTTATCTTATCTTATCTTAAAAACCAGTAGGACAGTTTCAATAGCTAAAAAAATAATTAAATATTAAGTGTTTATGTTATTTTTTGTAATTTTGGAGTGAATTACATCTTTTTACATTTGCAATGGTACGACAGAGGAAATGCGTTATATGCATTTACCATGTGGTAGAAATTTCTATATCTGAACCTTTCTTTAAATGACATAAAACCTCCTGAAGTGCTGCTTCAGCTGATCCTATGCAAAATTATATTTGTCTATTCCTGAGGACTTCCATCATTACTCATGAAATAGATGCTTGATCACAATTCTGTCATTTGTTTTAATATTTCACTCATAGTTCAAGGCAACTAGTCTCACTCTTTTGTCTTGAAGATGTTTTGCCACTCATCCGAACTTCTTCATTTCTGAGTCAGTGGTGGACAGTATCATAGCATTTATCCTCAGAGTCATACACACCGCCAGGTAACTCCTTGGATTACATGGGAGTCATGGGAAGTTAGTTGGAGTCACTAGGAGGTCACATGAGCGTTGCTGGAGTCGTTTGAGCCACATGGATGGTGTTGCAAACTGCTCTGCATTTAAAGTAGCTGGGGTAGAGATGTTAGGACAGCATTGTAAAGGATAAGTGGTGTTGTAGCCCACTGGCCTGTGTCTTGAGTTGGCGGTCCCGTGTTGGGCCATGTGTCCAATCGATCACCTAGCCCAAGCTGTGAATGACTCTGAGGATAAATGCTGGTTTACTTTACACCACTGACTCAGAGCTGAAGAAGCTACAGGATGAATGCCGCAAAGTCCAGTTGCCTTAAACTACGACTGGATATCCAATGAGAACCTTCATAGACAATGATACATGTATGTGTTTGTTGTTATCTAGAAGTGTTGTCATTGATGTGCGTGTATGCAGATGTGTATGCGTAGCCTTGTCAGCACAGGCTATTTTCAGTTTTCCGCCTCTGCACAGATAAGACCGTATATTAGCTTTCTCACGCTGACAGTTTATGGAGATGCACATTGTAATAAAGAAGTTTCCTGTATGCAAATGCCCTGTTTACATGTTCCTGCTCCATTCATTGTCACTTGACAGATGAGTGAGTGGATATGAGGAGAGCAGCAAAGCTATGAAAAATGAGAATGGTACGACTTCAATAAAAAATCCATTGTGCTGACTCCAGGCTTGTGATATGCCTGGGACTGATGTCATTGGATAGATCCATAGTTTCAGTTAAACACACACTCACACAAATTACAAAAAGATCAAGGCCACTATTCACAGTAACAGCTTGGCGATAGAGGAGGTGGTGGAGGAGCTCTTCCTTGATATAATATGGAGCAATGATAGAGAGAGGAATGATGAAGTATTGTGCTTGTGGTATTGGAACAAGGGGGTTTATGAGTGAGAGCAAGTGGGGAAGTGAAAGAAAAATTGTGTGTGTGTGTGAGGGAGGGTGGGGCAAAGGATTACTGAAAGCGAGATGATGCTGTAAGATACAGAAAGGTCTCAGGTCTCTGTGATGCATTCAGTGTTGCCGCTAGATCTACCCGACTCTCCAGCAGCAAGGAAGACGAGGTGTTCTCAAAGAGCTCGAGCACACCTGCAGAGCTAAATCACAGACTCTGATTCACTTCTTTCCCGGCCTAAATGCAAGTCTTTTCACACGAAGCGTTAACACATTTCCAACCTGCCGTAATCATGCCAATCAGCCTGTCTTTCTCTACGGCACACCTATCCACTATCAGCTAGACTCATCAACACGGTGCAGCAGAAGACATTTTGATTCAGAGCCACGCAGGCTACAGGCTACGCGAACGTCTACTTCATTATCACAGCACTAGTAATTACGCTCGAGTTCTTCTTTATCAAACATCTTCAAAGAGCTGTTGGTGTTTTCATAGAGAGAAAGGCATATGTGTGCATGAGGTGAAAGATTGCAGCTGGTGTAGGAGAGACCTGGGGAGGGGGTCATCATTTCAGAAAATGACCCTGAATGTGAATGCAAAATTATTTTATCCACGAGGTCTGTAATAGAATTAATATCCTCTCCAGTCCACACATGCACACAGAGTAGCGAAACAACTTTGATCCCTCAGGTCAAAGGGCACATCCAAGGCGAGACACAATGTTGAGGAAATGCACTTAGCATGACAGCAGAGTGTGTGCTGTTAAAGCACTCTGAAATGCCCTCCTATTTAAACACAACTTATGATTCTGACCTCTGCCGTCCTCATTAGCAACTCATGGCATAATGGTCAACAAGAGTTTCTTGAAGAGCTATCTAACATGCCAAACTCTCCGATTTCAGTTTTTAACACAGTCCATTGTTGTGCTTCTTCCCCGTTCTCACTCATGGAGACGTATGGGGCAGTTATCCACTGACAGCACTTCTAAATGGCGAGAGTGATAACTGGAGAACAACAGCTCCAGATTCTCATCTCAGAGCACTAATATGATGAGACGGGCGCTGGGTGCAGGGGGGCAGGCAATATAATTACAGTCTCTCCCCGGAATGTAATCTTTCAGCGAACAGCCTGGGCGGGGAGCGGGACAGATGATGGGAGCGCAGGGGGAACAAAATACTCTCCATCTGGGAGCACGGAGGATGAAGGCCTGAGAGCCGCTATTCCGTAGGGGAGGGCGGAATGGAAAAGCGAGGTAAATGGGAGGTAATGCTAGGCTGGTGAAGGGAGCCGTTCTCTTTCAGCTCCCCAGCTCTTCAAGCCAATCCTCCGTGGAGCCCCCATCAGAGCTGGTGACTGCTCCTGGCCCCCCGAAAAAAGATGATGGTGTAAGAGGGGGAGGGAATTGAGAGCGAGACAGAGAGTGGGAGTAGAAGATAATGGATGTTTGTTTATTTGCCATACAGAAATCAGGAGCAGTATCCAAGGAATGATGAGCAGTTGCTATGCATCCCTGTAGTGTTTAGTTTATGCAGAAGATTCACTGCCAAAGACCATTATTACAGTCAATCAAATCTGACATTAAAGTGTCATCAACATCTTGACACTTGAGAACAATATCGGCTTTCCGATCCACTGAAAACTGGTCTACCTATTTCAATCCTACTAAGTTAATCCACAGACAACTTGGCATGTGTTTTATCCGATGCAAGCATTTATTCTCACTGTTAATCTCACAAATGGCTGTGCAGCTATACTGAATTTGTTTACATTTTTGAAGGTGTCACCAACCCTCGACAGGTCCTCATACTTCTGCTTCCAGTAACATGATTTATGCTGCACATGTTCAGTTGAGCCCATTGCTCATTATTGGTACCAAAATAGAAGTCAGCCCTCATGACACATGGCCAACCACCATATATTCAGTTTATATCAGTAGTGCAAAAATTTCCAGCTAATGGTGCTGAAAACTTTCTTTCTACGATTGTATCTGGCAAATATACGACCACGTTAAAAACAAAGTGCACCCTGTTTGAGTTTAAGACGTAGCAAAAAAATCTATCTGGTTTTACCAGGTGCTAAAATTAGGCAAATCTTACTTCAGCTGACAAACACCACACAACAAGAAGTTAGCCAAGAGATGCCAAAGCCATGTGTGAAAATTTAAGTACGCCCTTACTGCTTCCACAGGAATTAAGAAGGTAATTAGCAGCAAGCCGCTGCTAATCAAACCCTCAGGAATAGTTGATTACAGCAAGGGCTGCCTCCTCCTTAAAAGCAGCCGTTTTGGCAGTTTGCTGGTCTTCCAAGAAGGGAAGGCATCAGCAATGACCACAGACCACCAATGATGCTGTTCATCAACCTGGGAAGAGGTGAAATTACCATTCCCAAACAATCTGAAATCAATCAAGCTACAAGAGCAGGATTTTTCACAAACGGAAACCACTCAATGCAACCACCAGTTTGCCAAGGAGTGGACGTCCCACGCCAGAGTCAGACTGCGTAATGCTGAGAGAAATCACAAGAGCTACATCAAGCAATGGCTAAAGGTTTAGGTAAACATGTTAAATGCTGAAGTATGTGACAGTAAAATCAGAAAACAACCAAACAAGTATTGGTTTCTTTCTTCTCTCCAAAAAGATCATGACAGCACTGCTTCGATTTGCAAAGCTGCATCCATACAAACAAAAAGATTCCTTTGGACAATGGAGTGGAGCTGTTTGGTCAAAATGCAGGACATCACATTTGTTAAAAACCAACCACAATGTATCACCACAAAAGCCTCATCTCAGGCATCAAGGATGGTGACGGGGTGGATTTGGGCTTGACTTTCAGCCACAGGACACTGACACCTTGCAGTCTTCTAGACAACCATGAAGTCCTTTTTGCACTTAAGTATTCTAGAGACAAATCAAAGCTTGGCCCAAACTGGATCGCGTGACAGGAAAATGAGCCCAAGCGTAGCAGGAACTCTACAACAGACTGATCAAGTCAGAGTCAAGTTAAGTCAAAGTCTTGACCTCTGCTGAAATGAGATGCTGTGGTGGGACCTGAATAGCTGTGCATAAACAAAAATGCCCTCAAACGTCAATCAACTCAAGCATTGTTTGAAATTCCTCCAAAGCAATGTGAAAGGCTGATAAAGTCATACCAAGAAAACATTACTTGAAGTTGTTGCTGCCAAAGCTTAACACATTTTTAACCACTAATTATTCAGTAATTAATTTACACATAGCATCATTTTGGCTAAATCCATGGAATCTATTATGTGGTGTTTGTTTCTCGAGGTTGGATTAATCTAGTTTTAAGACTTGGAAAGAAGATGATTTTTGTCCTGATTTATAAAAGCTTACAGCTGAAACAGGATGTACTTTCTTTTCAAATGAGAGTGTGGATGGTCACGCAGGCAGCTGGTGAGACCACACACTACACAACAAAAGGCGACAGAGGAAGCACAATAACGGTACTTTGTCTGCAGCAGAGCTAAATGGACGCAAAAAACAGACATACCTTGGAAAAGAACGGACATTTTCTTCTTGTAGATGGCGAAATCAGTCTCGAGGAAGACGCAGAATATGACCCGTGTGATCTGCAGAGGAAGAGAGAGAGAGAGAAAGAGATGGGAATCCTGTTGCTGTAGATGCTCATTTCAGACACGTCTCTATTGGAGAATTATACAACAAAAAAAGCAGGACATGTGAAGAAATGTAATTAGTTACTCTCCCAATCAAGACCACCTAAAGTAGACCCGCTGAGACAGCTTTAAGCGACTATTACACCACATTACATCAGAATGGGCATTATTGAATGGCTGCCTTGGTTAGAGCAGTGCAATACGCCTTAGTATCGCTCAAAGTGCAACAACAGGAAATTGCAGCATTAAGGATAAGCAATGGAGAATAATTTCAACCTAGAATGAAAACTACATCTGAAAACAGAAAATGGATTACTTTAACTGTGCCGCGAAGGATAATAAAGCCATAATTAAACAGTGAGAAGAAAAACAACACAGAAGATGGAAATTAGATTTACAATTCTCAAGAGGGAAAAGGTCATTTGAAATCAATTCTTAATATTAAATGCAACAAAGAAATCCTAAAAATAAATTACATGAAAGATGGAAAATGTAATTTTGTGATATTCTTCACTAAATCATATGACACAATGCAGACAATGGTATTAACAAATCTAAAGTGATGTGACTGAATCTAATTCCTGGCTTGCAATTCTGACAGCCCAAGAATTAAACTGTTACCTTTTTTGTGACCCTGGTTAGAATCAGCTGTGTGACAACACAAACAATAAAATTATAATAAAATTATACCGCACGGCTGGAGGAGTCAGAATGCTGACATCTTAACAGTGCTGGCAACACTGAGGACAGGTTTACAGACTGCTAAGACAAAGCCAAGATCTGTGGACTTCATTACAGGTGCAACTGATCATATTTTTCGGGAAATATACAAAATATCTTTTATAACTTAGAGGGTGTTACCGTCTATTTCCAGTCACTGCTATGTTATCTCAATGGCTGCTGAGATTTCAAGCTGTCCAGAGCTCACCCGGCTCTGTGTAATACCTGGGGATTCTCCCAGGCCCCCTGAAGTCCACACAGTGCCCTCCACAGTAAGTTTCACTGTTTCAGTTAGTTCACAATGCTGGAGTGTTTTCGGGAACACAGGAACTTTCCTTCATTTCACACTGATGGACCAAAAATGAATCAGGAACTCTCACTAGCACTGTGATGGGTGTTTTTGTACACGGTGGAACAAAAACAATCTCACTACGTGTATCAGCACCCGAAGCAGTGCAGAGAAAAAAGAAATGATAAAAATACAGACGCAAGTGGCAGTCGACAGGGTCCAAGCTAGTTGCGACAATTTGACAGATGAACAGAAAAGATTGCGATGAAGAATCCAGGATGACAAGGCCAAAATGTAACAGTGGTTATTACAGTGCCATCATCAGGCCGATCACTGTGATGTTTTTTCTCGTTTTGAATGCATCTGATACGTTTGGTTGCTGTAGCTTTTACAGTTTCTGAGATCCATCAGTTTCAGACAAAATTCAAAATGGCAGAAAATCTACTCGGCTGAGGTGGCCGTTGTCTACATGGGTAGATGGATATCAGCTCAAGGAATGCACTTCACCTCCTCTGGTGTGCTTTGTATCTCAACCTGCTTTCCTTGACTGAGGAAAAATGAAAACAGTAAAAGGACAGGATAAAAACGGAGAAGGGAGGCAGGAAAATAAGTACAATGCTACATATATCATGCAGCTACGCATCGCTCCTCTGAATACACTTAACTTTATGAGCGGATCTTACCACTTATGTTGCCAACTCTGAATCGGGCCCTTGACCATAAGCCTTGAATATACTCGATGTGTCTAACTCGGTGCTGTGATGGCAACATGGCACGAAACTAAAGGAATAGCGGAGTAGAGCAAAGGACATTTTATGAAAAAGTCCCTTAATCATCATAAAAAGAACACTAAAACATGAAATTAACTTCCTTTTCATCTCTCCTGACCCAGATAACAGGCAAAGTCCTTCCCCCTCTGGTGTAGCATTAAACTGAAGGTTTCACTGACTAATGGTTACGTAGCTGAACATTTCTACACATGAACACCTTTGATTTTGAGTTGGACAGACCACTGTTCCTTTTACACAAGAAGCAGTTTACTCCACGTCCTGAATATCACACACTGACAGAGAGCAGAGAAAGAGGTCACTTCTATCACTTTCACCTCCTCCAGTGGAGCCTTGCACACCATGGCAGTAGATAATCGCTTGACTGAATAATGGCTATTTTACACAACAGCCGTAATGGTAGCCACTCATCCCCCATCGTCCTCTGTCCAAGGATAGTGGTGTTATGGGGAAGTAAACCTTTAGCCCCATTCCTAACCCTGCCCAACACAAGGATCTGATTCAAAGAGGCACCCTTCTGGTGTTCATAGAGACACATATCTATTAATAGTTTATGACCCATGCTTTGGAGTAAATGTTAAGAGCTGAATCCAGTATGGTAACATTACATTTCGTGAGATGTCTTGGGAGGGGCTTTGTTCTTAAAATGTAGACTCAGACTCACTCTCTCAACCTCGCACCCCGACAGAAAATGAAAGAAAGCTTTAAGTCTACTTTGAAGTCGTGGGCTCGCTGACAAACACATTGTATAAAATGTGATGATACTCCAAGACAGTGGAAAACCACTGGCTGCTGGAAGGCCATAGGACAGCATCTCCCCAGGAACTTCCATTACTCTTTCACAGAGCTCCATTCTAACACTGACTGCCCACTGTGAAACAGGATGAATCATAAATTCATGCCTTGCATGGAAAAACACAGAGTGAAATTTCCACATGCATGCGCGCGTGCGTGTGTGTCCGCTCAGACACAAACACCCACACACTTATACTGTTTATTTTATGACTACACATCTTTTATGAATTGTTTGATCTGAAAAAGATCTTTGGTGGCAAACAACTTGTGCTAAAACAAATACTAAATCTCAGTATACTTGCTCACTCTCTCTGGCTCTCAATCACTTGTCATGGTTCTGTTACGGTCCACATGCTGGAGAGGGGGTTTACATGATCTTAAGATCATCTACCAAATCAAACCTGAAACGCAAGTGTAGAACACCACTGATATCCCATCTGTATGAAAAAACAACATCATTTGCAAAGACTTAACAGCATAAAATGAAGCAAATACTGTAGAGGTGGTTTGTGACTATCAGTTTGGGAAATTCTACCAGTTAGTTCTTAAAACTGCTGTCTAAAGGCCTGCTCCTGCTCTTCCTAGATGCAGTCACCATGGTGTTGGCTTATCTCATGCTCACACACACACACACACACATATTGAAGGGTGACAGAAGACGAAACCATGTATATGTGGAGAGCGTTCACTTTCTGAACATCCACTTCAATCAAAATCCTCTGCACCATAGGTTTAAAAAAAATCACATATACTGCACAATACACTTTAATTTGATGGTGGAAAATGATATATAGCTTGCTGGAAATTGTGATCATTCACTCCTACTGAATCCACCTTTTGATTAGGTGTGAAGATTGAAGAGTGAGAAGATTGGTTACACATAAAAAACATGAAAACTGGGGACCCATAAAACCTCTACCAAACTATCACGATACATGTTCCTTAATGCTTCTAAAGGTGAAAAGTGCAGGCTTGCTTTTATCAGTAAGAGTATGCAGCAAAAACACATTAGCACTATTCTGGCTAGTTAGTGATCTGCACTTAAATGAGCAGTGCAGAGCATAAAACGTTAACAAACGCTTCATTTTAGTTTTGGATTCTAGAGATGGCCCAAACATTGGTCTGAGGCTAAATCAGGTGTGTGCGCGCCTGTATGTGTGTGTTAAGTGTGCACCCTGCAGTCGCCAAGGTTGAAAAAGTTAATGGAAGACTAATTAGAAAGCTGGGATCACTGCATGCTACCCTGCCTAGTCATTACTCATCCCTGATTGGAGGGCTGTTGCCAAAGGGTGAGTACAATACGATTGGTCCCGCTGCTTGCTTGTGGGAGGGATGGTCATCTTGACGCAAACGTGTTCTGCACAATAAGGTCTCAGGCCGTGGAGCTGGTTTGACCTTTCACAGCCGCAAGACACAAAAATTCAAAGGGCTCAAATGTTTTCAGCAAAATATCTTCAAGATTCATCACACGCCACAAATTAAATGTTTTATTTGTTGTCACTAATAAGCCACAAATATTGTTGAATCTGAGATGAAAAACAAAAGCATAGACCTAGTGGCCACCAAAGCAGGACTGTAGTTATTCACATTATTTCAGAGGTGACAAGGTGTAATATCAGTGAGGGCAGCTGTGCTCACTGTTAATGTGAAACATCTTCTATGACACTAATCTATGATGCAGACCTTATTTGTCAACATTAATGCCTTACTGTAAACCATTTGATGAGGCAGGTTAAAGTTCTCAATACAATTATTTCATTAAAATGCTCTGCAGAACACTTTATTCATCTGGCCTAATCAATTCAATGCTTCTTAGTTGTAATTGAGTTCTGAATATATGATAAGGCTAAAACTAATTAAAATGATAATGCCGGGGGTTAAACCTGACGAGCGAATTCATTTGCATGTCACTTGAGATGTGAGGAAACAAGATTTGTGAGTGGCCAGAACTCCCAGTTTATGGCAGCGTGAGGATATAATATGAAACACGATGAAACCGTCTTCCTCTCACATCCCTCGTTAAATGAAATATGTGGTTTTTAATCTGTGACTCATCATGCTCGTGCCGGGCTCACCAGGTGCCCCGCACTCCTACTGGCTGGCTAACAGATGAGCTGTCATAGCTGGCCACCCATGCCCATAATTACATTGGGGGCACTGCCAGCAGAATTTGACATGCAGGCACAACACACGCACTTTTGCTACTTGCGTTTCCTTCTTGATTCTGTCACAAACAATAATAGGAACAGGTCATCCTAGCATGTCTGCTCCAGCTGGAGCCCCAACCCGAGGGAGATGTTTGTCTTTGTGTCCTGTGCTGCCTCGTTACTGAGCCACCGGCTGACGCAGAGTCCTGATTGGTTGTATCCAGATGGACAACAGCAACAGGAGACTAATACATGATATTAACACTGAATAAAAATTATTCACTCAGTGAGTCACTTATTCTGTCATTTGTTGGGGGAATTTCCCCTCTTCAAGGTCATATTAAGTGAGCGGCAGCATACATTGAGTAGAGCGCAAACCAGTCAGTCAGTCAGCACCATCTATCACTGTGGCTTAGCATAATGAACTGTATATATCAAACCTCCATGCAGTGACATCTACACCACTGCACTGGAGCTTGCTTTGGATATCTAAAAATACTGCACCCTCCAATCAGTTCACTCAGAGTTACGACAGGATATTCTCAATAAGGAACGGGTAGATTTTGATTAAATTTTGTAGAAAGGACGGACTTGGGAAAGAAGAAGTGATTACATTTTGAGGCAGATCTGGATCCAGTGACTATTCTGTCACATTCACCTATTTATAATAAGCTACGACACCATTCTCAATGATGTATGTGTATAATATGATGGACTATCAACAGGTACAACTGATTCCAGATCCAAGTAGCAGATATTGATAAATCATCAGCCACATTAGGGATCACTTTTACAGCACCACTGTACATTAACAAATAAGGCTAAGAAAAGTGCAACTACCAACAATGTGTAGATAAGATACGGCCAATTCAGCAGTATGAAATGGTTATGACATATTTTCAACAGTTACAGAGGAAATGTCCAAAATATCGCTCAACAATGAATTTGCATGATAGGCCTCTACACCTACACATCTGATTTCAGTGTAATGATAGTGAAATGATGGGGCAAAAAAATCAAATCAGAGGCCTTTTTGGCTGCACAGCGGAGGTCTGCGCTTTATCTAACTGCCCTCTAGATTGAAATGGTCTGAACCAGAAGAAGGGGCCTCTGCCATATTATGTCCACACACCTTTGTGGGTTTTAGTAGGGGTGTATTGGAAGATTTTGATCAACCTTTATGGATGTCATTAATAACAATCTTTTGCAAGATTTCCAAATAGCTGATGCTTACAATAATAATCAACAATCAAACATCATCATACTTGATCTTTTATCCTAAAAAATAAATCAATCAAAATCTGTCTTTTTAATAGGATTCAGTTAAACACACATATCAAGTAAAATACACTAGCACTTGTTACTGGCCCTATATTAAGTTTTACCAGTAGACGAATGACTGCATTGTATCATATTGAAATTGGTTCATTACTCATTGCACAGGAAACCCTCAAAGCTGCAGAAAACCCCATTTCACATTACGAACACACAGACGCTTATATTGTGCTTGTTTTTGTTTTTTTTGTCCAATCAGATATATGAGATGTTTGTTGTGTGTGATTATACACATACATTAATAACAGATAATTCTGGTGAATATTTCCTGGGACAGCTATGTCCACCCATAAAACACACAGCTTTCTAGGTGCATCATCAAAACCACAGCCGGTGAGTGCTCGTCTCCTTTGTTGTCAGCGGCGGTGGATTAGATAGTGGGTTCACTGGGAGGCAGGTGGATCATATCCAGGCCTTGTTACTGATGTAATTACGCACACCTGCGTCCATTTCACCACTAGTACGCATAGCCAGCAGCAGTTTGGAATAGCAGAGAGGACATTAGACGGGCATCTGTAGCCAGGTCAATGGAAACACCCAAACACACACTTGCATACAGAATACAGAATATCTAATGTTCCTAGACCCTCCATGGCAGTGACAGCAGAACAACTCAGTCCACACTCTGCATCCTAAAATCTCATCACTATGACATCTTTCACATCCACTCCCTTCACCAGTGGTGATGAGGTGGCGGGGCTAACGGCGGCAGCTCCGGCTTGCTACTCGCGTGGATGCA